>PVIR01012534.1:0-32956 GCA_004026965.1 Petromus typicus
CTTGTGATCTTCTTGCCTCAGCCTCCCAGAGTGTCAGGACTACAGGTGTGTACTACCATGTCCAATTTACATTTTTGATACCATAAACTGCGTAATGATAAACAGCCTGTGTTCAGCTTTTTTTTTTTTTTTTTGAGACAGGGTCTCGCTTTGTAGTTCAGGCTGGCCCTGAGCTCAGCCTCAAACTCACATCACAATCTTCCTGCCTCTGCCTCCCGAGTGCTGGGATTACAGGCGTGAGCCACCACGCCCGGCACTGTGGTATGTGGTACTGGTTGCTGCTGGGTGTGGGTCCCAGTATTGTTATGTGGTTACCGGGGAATCGAACCCGGGTCCTTGCGCTTGCAAGACAGGCGCCGGAACCACTGAGCTAACTCCCCAGCCCTGTGTTCAGCTTTTTGCTTCTTTTTTTGTGTGACTTTCTTCTTATTAATTCAAGGAGTGAGCCAGTTCAGTACAATAGGGTATACCTTCTCCATTGGGACACGATTACATGTCTTCTAGAAATATTATAACAATTTATACTCCTCCTGACCTTGGATATAAGGACCTCTGTACCCCACTGTTACAAACATTGAGTTTATTCGATTTCCAGTTTTAGATATGGCTCTTCTAGTCTGGTACAGGTTTTTTGGACCAATTAAAATATTTTTCTTTCAATAATTTGGTTTTAGCACAATCAGATTTATATAGCAATTGGATGTGGCTTTAGTTCTGTCATCTTCTTTTGCTTTCTGTGTCTACACTTCCTTGCTACATCTTTATTTTCTTTCAGTGAATTGTTTTCTTTAAATTTCTTTTTCTTTGGATGATTTTGCTATTTGTCCTGCTTTTAGTTCTAAAGGTGGGTATTGTGTTTTTCAACATATACTTAGATATCTTTCTCAAATAGTGCATTATCTACTTGGAGAGTATATCCATGATAATTTTTTTTTTTTTTGACAGGGTCTCGCTTTGTGGTTCAGGCTAGCCCTGAGCTCAGCCTCAAACTCACATCACAGCAATCCTCCTGCCTCTGCCTTCCGAGTGCTGGGATTACAGGCATGAGCCACCACGCCCGGCACTGTGCTATGTGGTACTGATTGCTGCTGAGTGTGGGTCTCCACACCCAGTATTGTTATGTGTTTACCGGGGAATCGAACCCGGGTCCTTGCGCTTGCAAGACAGGTGCCGGAACCACTGAGCTAACTCCCCGGCCCCCGTATAAAGCATTTTTGAGAGAAATAGAAAACATCTTATTTATTTGCTTTAAAAATTAAGAACAGGGCCGGGGAGTTAGCTCAGTGGTTTCAGTGCCTGTCTTGCAAGCGCAAGAACCTGGGTTCGATTCCCGGTAACCACATACAATACTGGGTGTGGAGACCCACACCCAGCAGCAACCAGCACCACATAGCACAGTGCCGGGCGAGGTGGCTCATGCCTGTAATCCCAGCACTCGGGAGGCAGAGGCAGGAGGATTTCTATGATGTGAGTTTGAGGCTGAGCTCAGGGCCAGCCTGAACCACAAAGCGAGACCCTGTCAAAAAAAAAAAAAAAAAAAAATTAAGAACAGAAGGTATAAAACCCTATTCAAGTGAGAAAGTGTAACACAACTGTTACCAACTCCTGGGTTCTTGCACTTTCTGTGGAAGAAAAGGAGCCGTTTAGGTCAGGAACAAAAATTTTATTTTCAGGTTCAAGCACAAAGGGAACAGGAGTTGCCGGCTGACTCTACAGGACGAAGGTATGCACATTTCTGCCCATGTTTTACCTGGGGTTGAGCCTAGGGCCTCGGGCATGCTGGCAAATGCTCTACTACTGACATGCCTGTACATCTCCAGCCCTGTTCTTTTTTTAAAAAATTTCAAGCTAGAATTTCACTAAATTGCCTAGGCTGTCTTTGAGTTTGCAATCTGCCTGCCTCAGCCTCCTAACTAGTTGGGATTACAGGCTTGTGTTGCCTTACTTGGGTTTGTGTACAGCTTTTATGCCCTGCATAGGCTAGGCAGATACGTGACCTCGATGTCACTGCCGATGCCTTTCTTTTTATTTTTTATTATTATTATTTTTAATCACATCTCTCTGTCCCACTCATGTCTCATTTGCTCTCTAAATCTTCACTTTGGCTTTGGGGTGTGATTTTCACTGTGCACAGGTTACTTTGGTAAGTCTTCTATGCCTGATTTTGTCCTTATATTACCTGGAATTTGCCCCCTACCCAGTACATTCCTAAGTGAGTTTTGGAGCAGAGCAGATTACTTCCCCATGTCAGTGAGTTAATGATCCTGGAGGGTTTTTTGTTTGTTTCTTTTACAGCCTTGGTTTTTGGTATCTCTACTGACCCTATAGTCTTGGGAGGCTGGGGTGGCTTCCCTACCTCTGATCCCCTGGAGTGTTATCTTTTTGTAATATAATTTCAAGTCAGGGTTAGTGATATTTCCTGTCTTGCCTTTGTTACCCAGAATTCTCCTTGCAACTCTATGTCTTTTTTGATCCCAAATAAATTTTAGGATTCTTTTCTCTGATTCTGTGAGGTGTGCTATTGGTATTTTGATCAGGGTTGCACTAAATCTGTCTAACAATCTTGCGGTCTGGCCATTTTCACTATGCTTGCTCTTCCTATCAAAGAATGAAGGGTATCTTTCCATTTTCTGGTATGCTCTTCAATCTCCTCCTTCAAAGTACTATGGTTTTCAGTGTAAAGGTCTATTACTTCCTTAGTCAGGTTCATTTTCTTTCTCTTTCTTTCTGATGCTACTGTGAAAGGTGTCATTTCCCTAATTTCTGTCTCAGTGAGTTTGTTATTCACGTACGGGAAGGCTAATGATTTTTGAGTGTTGACTTTTTATCCAGCTATGCCACTAAATTTGGTTATCAAATCTAGAAGTCTTTTGGTGGAATTTTGAGGGTCTTTTATGTAAAACATCATACGGTCTGCAAATAACTTCTTCCTTTCCTAGCTTTATTCCTTTTATTCCTTTCTCTTGTCTAATTGCTCTGGCTAAGATTTTCAGAGCTACATTAAATAGGAGTGGTGACAGTGACATCTTTGTGTTGTTTCTGATTTTAGAGTGAAAGCTTTCAGCTGTTGATACGTTAGCATGACGTTGGTTGTTGGTTGATCATAGATGACTTTTCTTAGACTGAGACAAAGACCATCTATACCAATTTTTTGTAGGGTTTCATCACAAATGGGTGCTGGACTTCGTCAGACACCTTTTCTGCATCTATTGAGATGATGATGTGGTTTTTGTCTTTGGCTCTGTTAATGTGGTATATCACATTTATGGATCTGTATAATTGAACCATCCCTGTATCCCTGGGATGAATCCTACTTGGTCATGTATAATCTTCATGATAATTTGCTTCATTCTGTTTGGAGTTTGCATTTTGAATCTCTAGTTTTCAAGATGAATTAATTTCCAGTGAGGCCTTATTTTCAGAACAAGAGGTCGTAGTCACCCTGTGGCTTTCTCGTCTGTCTGGTAGTTTTAAGATTCTTCTTTTTGATGTTCTACAACTTTACTATTTGTAGGTGAAAGTATTTCTCTCTTGTTCCTATTTGATGAGTAAACTTAAAATTAAATCTCTGAAGTTTCACTTATTATTTCTCCAAATATTTCCTCTCTCCATTTTCTTCATTTGTAACTCTTACTGGAAATATATCCTAGGGTCTTCTCATTTTGCCCTCCATGTTCCTGATTTTTTATTTTATTTCTTTAGAGACAGGATCTTGCTGTGTTCTTTGGGCTGGTCTCTAACTCTTGGGCTCAAATGATCTTCTTGCCTCAGCCTCCAGAGTACCTGGGACTATATGTGTATCCCTCTGTGCCTGATAATCTGACTTTAGAAAAGCATTTTAATCTCTCATGTATTTATGCAGTATTTTGTATGACCCCCCCCCCATCTCCAGTTGTTTAAGGTATGGCTTCTTTAAAGTAGTTCTGCCAGTCTCAAACTCCAAATCTTCCTGCCTCAGCCTCCCCAGTACTGGGATTATAGGCGTGCACCACCACACCTGGCTAGTTTTGCCTGATTTCTTTATGTCCAATTTCGTGTCCATTAATTTCTCTTTAGTTATTATTATAAAGTGTAATTTATTCACTAAATATTTTCTGCAATGGGTGGATTTTTGTTACTAAAGTTTTTTTTTGTTGTTGTTGTCTTTTTGAGACAACAATCACAGCAGTCCTCCTGCCTCTGCCTCCTGAGTGCTGGGATTACAGGCGTGAGCCACCACGCCCGGCACTGTGCTATGTGGGTACTGGTTGCTGCTGGGCATGAGTCTCCACGCCCAGTATGGTATGTGGTTACCGGGGATTGAACCTGGGTCCTTGTGCTTGCAAGACAGGCGCCGGAACCACTGAGCTAAGTCCCTGGCCTGTTACTGAAGTTTTTAATTGGTACAGTTAGTATATTGATACTTTAAAAATATAACTCACTAATTTTTGTCCTAATATCTATTTCTTAGATATTTTTAAAAAATTGTTTTTAACAAAGTCTCCTTAGATTGTTCTATTATCTTGAATTCTGGGGGTATGTGTTTTCTTGTTTGTTTCGGCTTTGTGCTTATCATTTCTTAGAGATTTATTTCCTCATGTGGTTTGTAACTTTTTTCTTTGCACTTGTACCCACCCAGTCTATTGGATTTTAAAGAAATTTTTAATAGATCAGCTTCATGATTTGCTTCTTGTGAGGGGCTGCAACTCTACTAATTAAATAGAATAATTTTTATGTCGAATCTAAGTTCAAGATTTCTGTGTCAGATGCAAAGTGTGTATGTGTGTGTGTGTATGTGTGTGTGTGTGAGTGTGTGTTTCACTTGATATTTGCTTTAGGATACGTGAATACATTAGTCCTTTATTTTATTTGGCAGAATGTAGACCCTTAATTAGTAGAATTGAGCTCAAGATTTAAAAATCTGTCTCATTTTTCGCAAAGCTGTTTTCAGTTCCTTATTTCAAGTTCAGTTCGAATGGTAAAAACTGAGCATTTGCTTCCATTTCTTTATGTTGTAAAAAGTAGAGTTTGTCGTTTCAAATTAAATCAGTGGTTCAACACCTGGGTGATTTTCTCATGCCTTCTCCATGAGCTGCTGCTACTTCCTCCTCCGGAATGGAAGGCAATGAGACTTAAAGAATAGACTTCTTGTCTGTGGCACACAGGCCTGATTGGAATGCACAGTGAATTATCCTCATGATCCCCTGATTTCCTGAGAACTGGAAACTACTGTTTCCTGTTCAGTTTCAGAGACATTGCTTCTTGCTGCTAAAGGGAAGTTGTAAGGGTTTGCGTCCTCTGCCAACAGCTTTGCCCATTTTTAAGTCTAGGATGCAGGGGAGCTCCCTTAGTTCTGAGAGATGAGTTTTTATGTGGAGCTACACTTTTAACCTCTTCCTTGCCAGTGCTACCCTGTTAGATCAAACTTTTCAGAGAAATGGCAGGTCTCTGTGATCTGAAAATATGTTCCAGACCTGCCCTGCCACATGAGACACAAGAGACCCTTCAGACTATTAATCTGTTGGAATTGAGATGTATTGTAAGTACAAAATACACACTGAGCATGAAACAAAATTTTAATACATCAAAAACTGTTATATTGGGGCTGGGGATATAGCTCAGTGGTTCCAGCGCCTGTCTTGCAAGCGCAAGGACCCGGGTTCGATCCCCGGTAACCACATAACAACACTGGGAGTGGAGATTCACCCCAGCAGCAACCAGTACCCACATAGCACAGTGCCGGGTGTGGTGGCTCACACCTGTAATCCCAGCACTTGGGAGGCAGAGGCAGGAGGATTGCTGTGATGTGGGTTTGAGGCTGAGCTCAGGGCCAGCCTGAACCACAAAGCGAGACCCTGTCTCAAAAAAAACAAAAAAAAAAAAAAAAAAAACCTGTTATATTGATTACATGTTAAAATTATAATATTGTAGAATTATATTATTAATTGGACCCATTTCTTCTTTTGTTTATTTCATTAAACTTTATTTATTTATTTAAAGACAAGGTCTTGCTGTGTAGTTCAGGCTGGCCTTGAACTCACTATGTAGCCCAAGCAAGCCTTGAACTCCTGGTGATTCTCCTGCCTCAGCCTCCTGAGTGCTGGAATTACAGGGGTGTGCTACTGTACCTGACCTCCTCCTCCTCCTCCTTCTCGTCCACCTCCTCTTTCTCCTTCTCCTTCTTTTACTTTTTTTTTTTAGTCTAAAGTGGTTAAAAAACCAATAAAGATGGTCCCTGGGCCCCTTTTTCATTAAGGACTTGTTCCTTTAAGTACAGCTACCTGTGATGGTAAATATAGGACTAAAGAGGATTTCCTGTTTGCCAAATGTCTATATGGAGCTGAACTTCAATATTACACCCTCTATCCTAATCTTTCCTCTTGGGCAATATCCTTCATGACCCTGTAGCCTAAAATAACGAACAAGGGGCAAGAAACTCCTTCTCTGGAAATCTCTCATCAACCAGATAGAAAGTTTAAAATATATCCAAAGGGAATAGTGACATCCTTTAAAATTTTTACAGTGGAAAATATGTATAATAAGTGCCTTAGGATTTAGGTCCATTAAATAAAATTCATTTTGATGGGTATGTTTCATGTCTAAAGATAGTGTGATTCAATCCATGCTACATTGCTGTTTATAACAGTGTGGAATTTTAACTGGGTTCTACTGCACTCTACCATAAAAAGAAAAATGGAAAAGTCAAAAAGTCTTGATAACTTAGCTTTGTAGTTGCAGTAGCTCTTGTGCATTCCTCCATTGCTCCCCAAATCAACCTTCACTGCCAACAATGGAATACTTAAAATTGTTTAATTGAATTATTTATGTCTTTGTCTTCCTTTGACTATAAGTGAAAAAAAGCTGAATGAAAAATTTAATAGTTACTACTGAAATATTTACAGTAGAAGGATATAATGTCTGGGATTTGTTTCAAAATGGGAGGGTGTGGGGCAAGTAGTTAGCAATGTGAGCAAGACACAGGTCAATGTTTTGAGAGGCTAGATCAATGATACTTGGAGTTCATTATTTTATTGTCTCCTTTGTGTATGTTTTGTGACAATAAAACATATTTTCTTAAAACTGGATGAGGCCAAGCACAGTGGCATATGCCAGTAATACCAGCTATGGTGGGAGGTCGAGGCAGAAGGGCTGCATGTTCAAAGCCAGACTGGATTGATTAGTTAAACTGCCTCAAAATGAACATGTAAAAGGCACGCACAGTGCCTTGAGTTCAGTTGTCAGTACCACAAAAAAACCAAACTGAAACAAAAACATTGGATTACAACTACATGAAAGACACATGTGCGGAGCAAAAACTGGGAACACAGAAAAGTAAAGTTATGTCAGTTCTTCAAGCAATTGAATCATGAATAGATTATTTTTAAAATTCCATTTAATATAGTCTTCCAATAAATAAAAATACAGAGAGGGCAAATAAAACTCTCACTCTCTTTTTCTCTGTATGTATCTCTGTCTCTGTCTCTTTCTCTCTGAAGTTAAAAACCTGTCATGTAATTTAACTTGAGGGGATGGACTGCTAAATTTCTAAGAACTTTACTTCCTGGCTAAAGTCAGTTGGGCAGCTTGAAAATGACTGTGATAGGAGCATTTATACTTTGGAAGTCAGCAAGTAATACAAATCAGTACTCTCTAGAGGCAGAAGCTGAACATTCACACCACTGGTAGTGGCCACGTCATCTATTTTTCTGCCCCAAATTATCTAAAGTTCCAAAAATCAATAGCCAAGTACTTACTAATTAATTTTATTTTATTATGTTGTACCTTATTAAGATTTTTTTAGATTTTTTAATCTTTATTGGTGCATTACATATACGCATCATGATTGCACTCCATAATGGGGATTTGTACCAGTAGCTTATTAAGATTTTAAGAAGCCAGGATAAGTACTTTTGGAACTATAAGAATTAAGAAAGAGGGGCCGGGGAGTTAGCTCAGTGGTTCCGGCGCCTGTCTTGCAAGCGCAAGGGCCCGGGTTCGATTCCCCGGTAACCACATAACAATACTGGGTGTGGAGACCCACACCCAGCAGCAACCAGTACCACATACCACAGTACCGGGCGTGGTGGCTCACGCCTGTAACCCCAGCACTCGGGAGGCAGAGGCAGGAGGATTGTGATGTGAGTTTGAGGCTGAGCTCAGGGCCAGCCTGAACCACAAAAAGCGAGACCCTGTCTCAAAAAACCTAAAAAAAAAAAAAGAATTAAGAAAGAAAAAGATATCTTCATCCTCATGAAGTAACATATACATAAATGATTACAAATACAACAGTGATGAGGTGCGATGTTCACACTTAACTTGAAAAGAAACACTTGACAGTTAGCTCTAAGGAATGTAGTCATCAGCAGATTCCAGCTTTTAGGCCTCTGGGATCTACCTTAGCACTGAACTATGTCCTTAGCTCTTTTTAAATTTTTTACTTTGAAACAGTGACTTTCTAAGGTGTAAAATTATCCAGGCTATATGCTCAGACTCGACAACCTCCTGCTTCATTCTCCCGGGGTGCTGAGATTACATGCATGCACCATCATGACAGGCTATCTCTGCGGTCTAAAAGGACTGAATTATATACCTTAAAATAGTAAATTTTATAGTTAGTAGATTATATCTCAATAAAGCTGGTAACTTTTTTTAAAAGAAAAGACAGAAATGGTAGCTTCTACTTGCAGTGTTAAATTTTTTTTGAAAGGTCTGATACTATAATAGAAGTATAAAAATGAATAAAAGGGGCAGGGGATTTAGCTCACTGGTTCCGGCAACTGCCTTGCAAGCGGGAGGTCCTGGTTTTGATTCCCCAGTAACCACATACAATACTGGGCATGGAGACTCATGCCAAGCAGCCATCAGTACCACACAGCACAGTGCCGGGCGTGGTAGCTCACACCTGTAATCCCAGCACTCGGGAGGCAGAGGCAGAAGGATTGCTGTGATGTGAGTTTGAGGCTGAGCTCAAGGACAGCCTGAATTACAAAGTGAGACCCTGTCTAAAAAAAAAAAGGGTATGGTCTCAAGGTGCATCCATTTATCTATAAATGTCTCATTATCTCTTTATGGTAGTCTGATACTCCATTGTTTTAAAAATATATATCTATATCCATTCATCAGTTGATGGTTATTTGAGCTATTTCCAAAGTTTAGCTATTACAAACTGTGCTTCTATAAACATAGGTATACATATATCATTGTGACATGATGTTTTTAATCCTTTTGGAAAGATACAAAGAAGGGGAATAGCTGGGTCAAATGGCACCTCTAGTTATAGTTTTATGAGGAATCTCCACCCTGATTTCCACAGGGGTTACTAGTCTACACTCCTAGCATCAGTGGAGGAGGGTTACTTTCTTCCCCATAGCCTCTCCAGCATTTGCTATTGATTGATTTCTTGAGAATAGCCATTCTTTCCAAGTGAGATAGAATCTCAGCATTGTAACAAAAACAAAACTTTTGTAGGAGGCAAGATAATGAGGATAGAAGTCTAATCGACCTTCTCTGCAGAGCACAAAAGAGAAAAACAGCCACCGATGTCTCCTTTGGCAATATCCAGTTGTGCCAGCACTTTGCAAGTTCCAAAAATTCAGTACAGCTGAGATCTGGATGGTTACCTGCACATGTGCTACAGAAAACAAGAGGCGGACGAATCTTCTATTAATCTAATTGCTCGTTCCTGTGTCTCAGAGAATAAAAGCAAGGTAAAGCCAAAGGCTCGGGGCTTTGTGTCCACTGGAGGCAAAGAGTCTCTGGTTCCCTCATTCTGAATTATCTTTGGGGCTTTTGTCTTTCATCATTGTGTGCTTCCCGGTTAGGGATAAACTTGTAGGCTGCTTTCTATAAATTTTGCCAGAAGCTTGTGTTTGTAAGCCAAATTGCAAACCAAAGCATTTGTGAACTGATTAAGCTATAACTTATATAACTTAACTATATTAAGCATATTTTGGCTTCTGATGTTTTGAAACTAGGATGGGTTTATCGGAATATAACCTCATCTTAAATCAAAAAACTGCTGTATAGGTGCATTTTAATCCATTTGTGCTGCTTTTACAACAAACCACAGACTGGGTAATTCATAAATAATAGAAAATTATTTCTCATAGTTCTGAAAGTTGAGAAGTCAAAGTTGAGGTGCAGGCAGGGTTGCTGTCTGGTAAGAGCTGCTCTCCACTTCTGAGAGGAGGGTTGGTATTGCATGCTCAGAAGGGATGGATGCATTGTCCTCATGTTGAGGGAAGGAGGAGGACAAGAGCAGGAGGCTCTGTCCAAAGGCTCTTGTGAAAGGGCACTAATCTATCCATGGGGGCTGCCCTATGACTGAATCACTTTCCAAAAGGTCTCACCTTTTAATGCCATCATAACGATGATTTGGTTCCAACATAAATTGGAGGGGACACACATTCGGACCATAGCAAAACGTCATTTCACACATACACACACAAAGACAACTCACATAAACACACACACACATATATACATATGCACGCGCACACACACATGCACACACATGCACATGAGCACATGCAAAGTATTTGCCAGTTAGGAAGAGATTTGGTTCACATTAATAACAACAGCTATGAAATACTTCTAAATTAAACTTACTCTGAAACATGTAAGAATTTTACAGGGAAAGCTATAAAATGTGACTAGAAGGCATAAAGCAAAAATGCACTTAACAAATATATTTGTTCATGAAAAGGAAAACTAGTTATCAAAAATAAATTATGTCTTCTTTTTTTTTTTTTTTTTAAGGTTTTTTGAGACAGGGTCTCTCTTTATAGTTCAGGCTGGCCCTGAGCTCAGCCTCAAATTCACATTACAGCAGTCCTCCTGCCTCTGCCTCCCAAGTGCTGGGAATACAGGCGTGAGCCTCCACGCCTGGCACTGTGGTATGTGGCTGCTGGGCGTGAGTCTCCACGCCCAGTATCGTTATGTGGTTACCAGGGATGAACCCAGGTCCTTGCATCTGCAAGACAGGTGCCGGAACCACTGAGCTAAACCCCCCGGCCCTAAAAACGAATTATTTCTTCACAAATTAATCCATGATAGCAATATCATTCCAAGAAAAATTCAATTCGATGTTTTGGTATTTGTCAACATTTTTCTAAAATTTATGTAGGAAACACATGTGAGATAACAAAAATTTTATTAAAACTGTTAAAATACAAATAAAATGGGGGGGCCGGAGATTTAGCTCAGTGGTTCTGGCGCCTGTCTTGCAAGTGCAAGGACCCGGGTTTGATCCCCCGGTAACCACATAACAATACTGGGTGTGGAGACTCTCGCCCAGCAGCAACCAGTACCACATACCACAGTGCTGGGTGTGGTGGCTCATGCCTGTAATCCCAGCACTCGGGAGGCAGAGGCAGGAGGATTGCTGTGATGTGAGTTGGAGGCTGAGGTCAAGGCCAGCCTGAAGTACAAAGCGAGACCCTGTCTCAAAAAACCTAAAAAAAAAAAAAAAAACCAATAAAACAAATAAAATGAGAAAATATCTGTACTATATATGATTGAAAAGGATTTAATGTTCTTAGTTCTGTAAAGATCTTTTATGAATCAGTAAATGATGAATACACTGGTAGACACACAGATAAAGCGTTTGAAAAGGAAGTTCAGAAAAACAAAATAAAATTGGTCAATTAAAGGTTTATTTATTTATTTATTTTATAGTGCAGAAGATTGAATCCAGGTTCTTCACCCTGAAGCTACATCTCCAACCTTTTTGTAGATTTTTAAATTGTAAGACAGGTTTTCACTAAGTCACCAAATTCCCTTGCCTGGGTTCAACTTGTGATCCTCCTCTTCACCCTCCCAGTGTGCTGGTTTTTTCTTTCTTTTTTTGTTTTTTTGGACTGGGTCTCATTATGGCCTAGGCAGGACTTGAACTCATGAACTTCCTGCCTCAATCTCCTGAGTGCTGAGATTACAGGTGTGTGCTAAGACATTTGGTACCAAAAAGCTTTTTTTTTTTTTTTTTTTTGAGACAGGGTCTCACGATGTAGTTCAGACTGGCCATGAACTCACTGTGTAGTCCTGGCTGGCCTCAAACTCACAGTAATCCTACTGCCTCTGCCTCTTAATTGCTGGGATTACAAGGGTGCACCACCATGCCCAACTCCAAAAAGCATTTTTTAAATAGTCAATTTCACTTACAAAGAACAATAAAAATTAATTATAATAAAATATATAATTTAATGCATTATAAAGTTGAAATAATAAACAACACTTTCTATTTTAAGAAAATGCAGGACTCTCATAAATCATTATTAAGAATAAAGTTGGTACAACTACTGGGAAAAGCATATTTACTAGAAATGTATACAAAAGAAATATTTAGAAGGATATTCACTGTAACATATTTATAGTGGCAAGACATTGGGGAGACCTAAATATTTATCAACAGAAAATTGATTAAATAAGTTTTGCTCTATCTGTATAATAGAGTTCTAAACAAGTTTAAGTTTGATCTATTTTTACTGCTGAGTTCTTCAGAGAACAAAATTAGGTCACTTAACTGTATGTATGTGTAGGATTTCACTATGTAAAAATAAAGTAGGCATTTTAGATATGGTATATTTTATAATTTAAAAGTCTATATATTAAAAAGATATGAAGGAATATATACCAAAATTTTAATATAAGGGAAAAAGGGAGAAGGTATCAGTAATTACCAGAAGATTGGAGACAAATAGGCCCAAATGATAAGGGGCATACTTTGATCAACTAACCAAATGCTTAGATGTAGAAGAGAAGAAGGAGAAGAGGTTGATGTAGAGGTTCAACAATGACATCAGGTGACAACTTCCCTTCTATCTTACTCTCCCCACAGTCTTGATGACATTACATTAAGTGACATAAACTGGACTGAAAAGTAAAAATATTATATGGTTGCATTTAAACTCAAAGTAATCAAATTTACAGAGACAGAGAGTAAAAGGGTGGTTTCTAGATGCTGGAGGGAGGGAAGATAGAGTTGCATAGGGGGGATAGGGCGAAACAAAAATTGTTGCAGAGATTAGTTGTAGAATAAAGTAAATGTATACTTAACATAGCTAAAATGGGGCTAGAGGTGTATGTAAATAAGTAGCATACCATGTGCTTAGCATGCATGTCCAGCACTGGAAAATTTTTTTTTTTTTTTTTTTAGGTTTTTTGAGACAGGGTCTCGCTTTGTGGTTCAGGCTGGCCCTGAGCTCAGCCTCCAACTCACATCACAGCAATCCTCCTGCCTCTGCCTCCCGAGTGCTGTGGGATTACAGGCGTGAGCCACCACGCCCGGCACTGTGGTATGTGGTACTGGTTGCTGCTGGGTGTGGGTCTCCACACCCAGTATTGTTATGTGGTTACCGGGGAATCGAACCCGGGCCCTTGCGCTTGCAAGACAGGCGCCGGAACCACTGCGCTAACTCCCCGGCCCCTGGAAAATATTAATACGAACATTTTTGTGCATATTTTGCCACAATTTACAAAATATTAAATGTTAAAAAATTTAAAAATAGTAGATTTCACCCCCAGGTTGGCTCCCCCTGGTGGCAGGGGTCTGGAGTACATTCAGGCTGTGGCTGTATGGGTTAGCTTCCCCTGTGTAGATCTGCTGGTCCCGCAGCGGTCACTGGCTGTCCTCTGATTTGAGGGAGCATCATGGTAGAGTCATATGCTCATTCTGAATCATGCTCTATGTTGACATCACATTCTTGGTACCTCTTTGGAAATGTGGGGACAAGTTTTGATTGTCATAATGACTGGGCATTTGGAGAACGAGAAAGTGGGCCAAGGCTATTAGATTTCTGAATACACATGTGATTATACGACTTTCTTATACCTTATAAAGCTTTTAATGTGCATTAATGGAGATTTTCAAAAAACTGTGTATAATAATTTGATCCTAGCCTCTACCTTCATTTTATGTTTAAACACAAACTACTTTTGAATCTCTACCTACAAAACTAATGGGTAAATTAAAAGGAAACTAGTACTTTGTTACACTTGGAACTTTACCAAGAGTTGTTCGCTATTTCAAAAAATCATATCTTCAACCACTAGCACTTGTGTTATTTGAGTCACTGATTCAGCCTTGCATACTGCAATTCACACTGCATAATGCTGTTCACACTGCATATTTTAACAGGTTTGAAATCAGGATGTGTCCTACAGTCAGTGACATCTTAGATTCTATGAAATACGGTACTGAATATTAGCCTTCACTTGAGGCATATGCATTCTTTTTATTTTTGAAACAGGGTCTTGTTTTGTAGTTCTGGCTGGCCCTGAGCTCACTATGTAGCCCAGGTGAGCCTGGAACTCACAACAATCTCCTGCCTCTGCCTCCTAAGTGCTGGGATTACAGCCGTGAGCCACCACGCCCGGCACTGTGGTATGTGGTACTAATTGATGGGGGATGTGAGTATCCACACCCTACATTGTGGTATGTGGTTACCGGGATTTGAACCTGGGCCCTTGTGCTTGCCAGGCAAGCCAGAACCACTGAGCTAAATCCCCAGCCCTGCATTCATTTCTTACCTGGATTGTAAATAACCATCTTCCAAACTGGTCTCTCTGTTTTCTCCCTTTCCTCCTAAAATCTACTCTCAACACAGCAGCCAGATCTTTTTTTCCTTTTAAAATATAGATCAGATCAAGTCCTTCCTGTGCTCAAAAGTTTATATAGTTTCATCATTCTTTAGAGTACAAACCTTACAAAGGCCTACCTGCTTTTACTTCTGCTTCTACCCCCAGCCCTTGCGTGGCCCACTTAATACCACACACTTGCTAGATAGTTTGTGCCTCAGGGCCTTTGCACACGCTATTCTTTTGCTTACATACTTTCTCCCCAGGCCAATGATGGTACACCTTTTAGAGACTGAGCATCCAAACTGCAACCCTAAGCCCACTTAGTTAGCACAAAGTGCCAACATCGCAATTTCCTGACCACCAGTGCAGAGAGGACAATGTTCCACTGATCACAAGCTTTTGGCCTGCTCTGAAAAAGACATCTGTGTGCATTTCCTACTTTGTGGGGCTTCTGCTAAAATCACAGCCAGTCCAAGCAAATATGTACATATATATATACCTTTGCTCTTGTGTTCATAAATTCTTCACAACAACTAAATGTGATGTTCTAGATTCAAATATGCCAGGGGAACAGCACAATATTAGAAGAATATGGGTCTCTTAGTTAGAATATCTTTTTGATAACCTAAGGAGCTAATTTTTATTTTTAAAAATTTTTTTATTTTTGGAGACAGGGTCTCACTTTTGTAGTTCAGGTTGGCCCTGAGCTCACTGTGTAGCCCAGGCAATCCTTGAACTCATAGCAATCCTCCTGCCTCGGCCTCCCAAGTGTTGGGATTACAGGCATGAGCCACAAGGGTGTCATTGTGGTATGTGATACTGATTGCTGAGGGGTGTGAGTCGCCGCACCTGGCATTGTTATATGTGGTTACTGAGGATGGAACTCAGGACCTTGTGCTTGCAAAGCAGATGCCGGAACCACTGAGCTAAATCCCTGGCCCTAATTTTCAATTTTTCAAAAGCTCAAATCTTATTAAAGCTGAAATTTTGATAAGCTCAATGCTTTTTTTCCTAAGCTGAAATGTTGTGTTACTAAAAATAAATATATTAGAATTCACAGCCAGTCCAAACAAATACATATTTATTGCCTTGATCAGCCATGTAGAAGCTTGGAGGAGTGGCAACTAATGAGTCTTCACTCATCATGTCATTGCCTGGGGCCCCCACTCCTGTCTGAGCATGCGCCTGGCCCCTCTGTGTGCTGTTAACTGATGCTCCCCTCCAGGGCATACTGGGGCAAGTTGGGTGCTGTGCCTATGAAGAGGGCCTGTGTGCCCACTGTGGCATGCCACAGTTTGCTACTACTGCCCTAGATAATCTGCATGATGTATTTCCTCAATCTTCTTCAAATTTTTGATCAAATGTACCTTCTAGTAAGTGTGACTTGAACTTAACATGCAGCCTGCTACCCATCTCTCTGAATTCTTGTTTCCCTTGATCATGTTCTCTTTTCTTCTCTGTCACAGTTACCATCCTCTAATGTAAGACATAGTGTATATATGTGTTAGTTGATTTTTTTTTATTGCTGGTCTCTGACCACTCTGGTAGAACATTCACTCTAAAGGCAAGGATTTCTGTCTGTAATCCTCATAAACCTTTCCTAACAATAATAGGTATTCTGTGCATCATATTATTTTGTTTTATTTTTTTAATTTTTTTTTCTGGTTTCATACCAGGAATGAAACTCAAGGCCTCACATTTGCCAGACAGGTGCTGCACTGCTGACCTGAATCTCCAGCCCTTCCATGCATAGTGTTGAGTGCATAGTAATTCCACTGTCAGGTACATGAAGTATCTAATTACTTCATCATATCTTTTCGTATAGCTGCATTTAGGAATGTACGTAATGAAATATTTATGGATTTATAATGAATTGTTCCATTTCACTTGTATATTTTCAGCATTGTACAGATTTTTGAAAAATTATGTGTATACTCATCTATGTAATAACCAGCAACGTCTTTAAAGTAGAAGCTTACATTTTTTTAGCTCCAGAATTTTCCTCTGTAACTTTATGTATTCATAGCTAAAATAAAATACATGATACTACACAAAGACCCATGCAATGCATCCATTACATACACATATAACAAAATAAAATACTAAAAAAATACCAGTGAACTCAACTACCAAATTTAAAAGAATTATGTTTACAGGAAGGCATATTATAAGACATATTGATTTTATAAGTCAGGATGGCAAATTCTGTGTTATAAAACACTTGTTACCATATCAGAGTTTGGTGGAGTGGTACAAGTAACTCCAGCTCCTTAGGAGGATGAGGCAGGGGAATCACAAATTCAAGGCCAGCTTAGACAGTTTAGCAAGATCCTGCCTCATAATAAAAAAATACAAAATAAAGAGGGCTGGGACGTAACTCCGTGATACATTTAATCCCCAGTACCACAAAAATAGCTAAATATACCATCCCAGTATGATGCCATGGTTGACTGCTGCTGGTTTAGGTTACTCCAGAAGCCACTCCTGGAGCAGGAGGGGTAATCCCACCCAAAGTGCTTGGCTGCCCCTCGGTAGGGAGGGGGGAGTGGATGTTTCAGAGTACAATGACAATGTCTGTAACTAGGAGAAAATATATCGCACTTTCCACATTGCTTGTGCTTCCATATCATTCGTGTTACTTGAATGTTTTCCAATGTGTGTTCATTCTTTTTGCAACAAGTAAAATCAATCAAGATGTTTTTATTCAAGAATCTCCCGCAAAATGAAGAAAACAAAGCAAAAGGCTAAAAGTCGTCTGGGTCCTGCCCCCAGGCACAGCCGCTGCTCATGTTTTATTTTTACCATCTTTTGTTTCCAGGCATGTGCAGACACACACAGAGACTCCCATGACGACCCTGAATAACAGGAGTCAGGAGGTTGAAGATGTCTTTTGTCAGGACTCTTCTGCCTGCCGTCTGTGTTTTGGATTGAATAGGGAGAAAGCTGAGGGTCCGACTTGGTTGTAACCAAGCTGTGGAGAGGGGACTTAGACTGAAAAAGCAGTCATGGGAATGGAAAGGGACACAGTCCAGGGACGCTCAAAAGGCACTGTGCAGGTGATTAAGTGATTAGTGTGTGAGGCAGCACCAACAGTGCTTGGGGTTGGGGTCTCACTTCGCTGTCCAAACTGGCTTGGAACCCAGGGGTTTGGGTGATCTTTCTGACTCAGCCCCATGAGTAGCTAGGACTGTGTATAACGGTGATGGTGATTTTTGACATCTGCACAGTTTGACTTTACTTTCAAGAATATCAGACATGAGGGCCGGGGATTTGGCTTAGTGGTTCCGGTGGCTGTGTTACAAGCGCAAGGGCCCCGGTTTGATCCCTTAGTAACCATATACAATACTGGGCATGGAGACTCACACCCAGCAGCAATCAGTACCACATACCACAGTGCTGGGTGTGATGGCTCACGCCTGTAATCCCAGCATCTGGGAGGCAGAGGCAGGAGGATTGCTGTGATGTGAGTTGGAGGCTGAGCTCAGGGCCAACCTGAACTACAAAGTGAAACCCTGTCTCAAAAAAAAAAAAAAAAAAATGAGAGGTGAACATTGTGAAACACACATGTGGTCCCACAATTTAAGAGACTGAAACAGGACAATAGCCATGATTTTGAGGCCAGCCTGGGTTACAGAGTGAGTTCAAAGCCATCCTGAACTACATAGGGGATCCTGTCTCAAAACAACAACAACAAAAGAACATCAGCCACAGGACGATCTTGAGTTCTCTTTTGTTCTCGCTCTCATTCCCGCCTCTCCTGCTTTTTTTCCCCAACAACGATTTGCATGGGCATACAGTGAGATCTGCTGAGTTTGAGATAAGAACTCACCTATGAAACTGTCACTGTAATCAAGATAATGAACAGATCATCGCCCCTGTAACTGACTAAAAGTCATTCACACTTTTTATCCATCTTACTTTCTGTGGTCCCCTGGCTTCTGTCATACTTGTCTGGAGATTCATCCACTTTGCTACACTAATCAGTATGTCTTTCCTTTTTTACCACTGAGTAGTATTCCATACTGTGTCTATACTAAAGTTAGCTATCCATTCAACTGTTGATGGGTATTTGCGTTAGATGCTTTTCTCTCGTTGCTGAAACAAAATACTCAACACCCAAAGTTAAAGGGGAAAAGATTTATTTGACTGACAGTTTGTAGAGGTTTCTGTCCCTAATTGGCTGGCTCAAGGGCAGAGTAGAAGGGTAACAGTTTGTGGCAAGGGAAGACAGCAAAAGCAACAAAAGACCTTAACAGCATCTTCGTATCCCTTTTATTTTATTCAGACTGCATAGGGTAGGTAGCACTCACACTCTTAATCCTGGTGCTTTCAGGCCTATGATTGCACCATCACACACTCTTGGTCCAGCCACCTCTGAAAAAGCCTGCGTGAAACTTCGTGGGGACATCTAGACTCCGGCCACAACAGGATGTGAGCTGCTGCCAGATGCCTACTATTACAGATAAGGCTGCTATGAACATTCGAACACAGATTTCTAAGCGGCTGTATAGTTTTTTTCATTTCCTTTGAGCGATGGGATGGATTGACTAGGTTGTGTAGTGATCATTCCTCTCTTCTAAGCTTTGGCTCTGCCTAGAAGTGTTACCTTTTTCGCTTTTTGCTCACCTTGACAAATTTAGTGTTGGGGAATATTTATTTTTAAGTTAGTCAAAAGGCCAGTATTTCTAAGTAAATTAATGAAAAACAAAAATGAGATTTCAGTCTATTAATGTTTTCTCCCCGTTCGAGCAAGTATGGCTCTTGTCCACTTGGGAGGGTGCAAAGACTTGTGGGGGTCCCAGCAGTGCCAAAGCTAATGCCCTGAGACTCGGTAGTGAATGCACAGTTTTGTACTGAGACACAGGTAAGAATGGAGGTTCAGGGAGGGGACAGCAGTCATTGCACATCCTCAGAAATCACTTCCTAATGGTGGAATTTCAGAGGCCAACATTGATGTAATTTAGGGGCTGGGTGTGGGTGAGGATGAACCAGCTGATTTTGGACCAAAGAGCCAGCCAGTCAGACTCAATTTTTTTTTTTAAAGAACTAAGATTCAGCTTCCTTTTAGTTGTTTTTTTTCTCTTATCAAATATATATAACCATAAATTTAACCATTTTAAGTGTATAATTTGCTGTCATTAAATATATCCATAGTGTTCCATCATTACTACTGTCCATTTCTAGAATGTTTTTTGATTATTCCAAACAGACAGTCTGTACCCATTAAGTAATAATAACTGACCATTGCCCACTCTGCAGCCTTTGGTGAGCAGGATTCTTTGTTCTGTCTCTATGACTAGTTATCCTAGGTACCTCATATGAGTGGAATCATAAACTGTTTGGTCTTTGCACCTCATATACCATCTAGCATTGATGTACTTCTTTGAATCCTTGCTTTCAAGAATTTCTGGGTCATATGACAATTGTATGTTTAACTTTTAAAGTAATTGTTTAACTTTTTAATATATACGCTGCCAAAGCAAGCACTGTGGGGTTAACTGTTTAAGGAAACACTAACCTATTTAACACATGGGTTGTACTATTTCACCTTCTCATCTGCAGTGCTGATGGCTTCTAACATCTTCACCCTCTCCAACACTTACACTGTTTTTTGTTTTTAAAATATAATAGACATTTTGATAGAAGTAAAGTGGTAATATGGCTTTGATCTGCATTTGCCTAGTTACTAATAATGTAGGGCATCTTTTCATATGCTTACCAGCCATTTGCAGATCATTAGGGAAATGACTTTTTTTTTTTAAAGGTACTTTTTTGAGACAGGGTCTCGCTTTATAGTTCAGGCTGGCCCTGAGCTCAGCCTCCAACTCACATCACAGCAATCCTCCTGCCTCTGCCTCCCAAGTGCTGGGATTACAGGCGTGAGCCACCACACCTGGTACTGTGGTATGTGGTATTTACTGCTGCTGGGCGTGTAAGTCTCCTTGCCCAGTATTGTATATGGTTACCGGGGATCGAACCCAGGTCCTTGCGCTTGCAAGAGGGGCGCTGGAACCACTGAGCTAAATCCCCAGCCCCTAGGGGAATGATTTTTAAAGTGCTTTGCTTTTTGTTGTTGTTGTTGTTGCCTTTTGATACCAGAGATCAAACTTTTGGCCTTGCACTTGCCAGACAGGCACGGAAAACACGGAGCTAAATCTGTGGCTCCTTTGCTTATTTTTAAATTTGATTGTTATTGTTGAATTGTAAAACTTCTTTATATATCATGGATATTAATCCTTTATCAGTTATAGGATTTAGAGAGATTTTTTCCCTTCTTTGTTTTTCACTCTCAGTTGTCTTTCTTTTTGATTTTTGAAAGATGACTGTGCCACATGATTTATGATGTTATCACCAAACCTAAAAGGCTAAGCATATGTGAAGAATAAACTGCTACAATAAAAACTGATGTTATTCTCATTCAGATACTATGATGTTGAAAATAATCTGATTGAGTTATATATATTTGGGTACAATCAATAAGCTATTTATAATGTATATGTATTACCAACTATATGTAACTATATATATTATCAATAAATATATTTATATAAAGATATATATTATCATTTTTCTAAGACTAGTGGTTCTCAGTGACTATAATCAGCCAAAGTTGAGAATTTTTCTGATCTTGTATACAATTTGTCATGTCACAGTATACTTAGTAGAAAAATAAAAAGAACAGAAAACAGATTTTACTGCTTGCTAGTCTGTTTACTTCTCTCAAAAAATGTTTTAATAGAGAATAACCCTAATATCACTATAAAAATATATTAAACTAGTGTGCAGAGTTTAACAGATAAACAAAGCAAACAACAGTGTAAAACTCAATGAGATACAGAAATAATACCTTGAAATCTGTTTGTTTAACAAACAGGAAGCACGTATGGAAGTATTGTGCCTGAGGCCAGCAGAGCTTTAGGGTGCTGCTTCACGGGATCCGGAGCCCTCGGAGGTGTCTCTGCCTTCTCCCTGAGTCCCCGGGAATATGCTCTGCACTTTCAAAACGAGCTAGGATGGAGGTGATATTCATGACACTCATTCCCACGGCCTGGTTCTGACTAATCCACAGTATCAACTCACATTTCTCAACCTCAGCGTGTTGACATTTAAAGAGAAATAATTCCTGTAGTCACGTGGGCTGGGCTGTGCATTGTAGAATAGTTAGCAATGCCCTTGACTCCACCCACTAGGTGCCAGTGGCACCCCACCCCAGCCCCATGCAGAATGTTTCCAGACCTTTGTGACTGTTTCTAGGGGCAAAACTGACCCCCACTGAGAATGAATGCATTAGCTAAATATTTACTTTGAGGTAAGAAGGATGCTCAGGGCTCATTCCTTCTTTATCTTTGTTTCCACTTTATAGACAGACACTAATTGCCAGCCAGACTAAAGTTGAGATAGCAAATGAGTGGCTGAGCTGAGGTTTAAACACAGACCTATCAGCCCCCATTTTGTTTTTAACATTAAAAACAAATAAAGCAAACGTCTAACATTGTTTTCAAGACCCAGAGGTGGCCTAAATTCCAGGTCTTGCTTAAACATCTCTAAATCTATATTTTCTGGCTTTTCAGTGAATACTCCCTTTTGGTTTACCTATCAACTGTAAATTAGGTACATCTGAAACCAAAGTTAACATTTTTGCATTTTCTTTTTATCCTCATCTCACTTTTTTCTATTGATCCTTCTTCTAAATTGAGATTAAAATTAAGTCTCCCTTTTTCCCCAATCTCCATAGACAGAATCTCATATTTTTATACATTGTGTATAATTTTCATATTTCATTTTTTAAAAAGTGTTTTTTAATGATTAGTAAGAAAACTCAAACCAAAATTACAGTAATTACAGCACTCAGCAAGCTGAGGCAGGAGGATCCTTGATAGTTTGAGGCCAGCCTGGGCTACACAGTGAGTTTAAGTCTAGCCTGAAATATATATAGCAAGACTTTGTCTGGCTGGGCATGGTGACACACACCAAAATCCCAGCACTCGGGAGGCAGAGGCAGGAGGATTACTGTGAGTTAGAGGCTCACCTGGACTACACAGTGAGCTGAATTACAAAAGATCCTGTCTCAAAAAGCAAAATAAGGTGGCCGGAGAGTTAGCTCAGTGGTTCCGGCACCTGTCTTGCAAGCGCAAGGAACTGGGTTCGATCCCCAATAACCACATACCATACTGAGCGTGGAGACTCATGCCCAGCAGCAACTAGTACCACATACCACAATGCTGGGCGTGGTGGCTCACGCCTGTAGTCCCAGCACTCAGGAGGCAGAGGCAGGAGGATTGCTGTGATGTGAGTTTGAGGCTCAGCTCACGGCCAGCCTGAACCACAAAGCGAGACCCTGTCTCAAAAAAACAGAAAAACAAACTTAAAAAAAACCCAAAAAACGAAAATTAAACTAAAAAATTGTCAAAAAAAAAAAGTGAAGATGAATTATCTTATTTAATTTATATTTACCAAATATGAATGTGATAAAAATACAGCAGATGTTTAAATTAAAATAAAAACACTTTATTACAGTAAAAGGCATCACCATTAATTCCCCTCTAAATACTTCCCTTCATTTTGAGCACACTTACCCATTGTTCTTGCCACTTTCTACAGCAACACCGGAAGTACTCTATCAAGTTTTTCTGTGGCTGCCTCTGTGTCCAGAATTGATTTAAACACTAGTGGCTACTTTTGTCAAATGAAAATATTGCCGTGTGTCCTCATTCACTAATTCAGCAGATATGGCACCCTTTGCCAAAATCAAAATGACCAGAGGAAATGTTTTGAATTGGCTCAGGACAAGGCCCCACTGACAGCACAGTGGTGCTAGAAACACTCCTGAAAGAGGACTTCCAGAAGACGGCTTCAGAAAGTGGCACATTTGATGGCATTAGTGTACTCGGAGCAAAGGGGAATATTATGAGAGGGATTTAAAATAAAATTTTTTAAACATTCACTCTATTTTTTGCTCTATGCCAAACATATGGTTCCTCCTCTGTGTCAGACAGTATTGTGAGCACTAAACCTGTATTTACTCATTTAAGATACAGATGAACTAGACTACAAAGCTACAATAACCACAATACTGTGATCTTGGCACATGAACCAACACTGGGCCAATGAGTGGTATCAAGTCCTACGAAACCTCATACTAGATGAATTACAAATGCAAGAGATTCTCTAGGGACAATGTCTGTGAAGGACAAAGGAGAGAGGTAGGTGCATCTAAACACTTTGCAGATTCCATAGCTACATGACAAGAAAAAAGAACTGGTTAAGAAAATCTTCAAACTTTTTGCCATTTGAGAAAATCACGGCTATGTCAGTGGGAAGCTCTGGAGAAAAGATGGTCCATCAGAATAGCCCCCATTGGGGCCAGAACTGTACCATGGAGTACCAGCTACCTCCACTGTGCTCAGGCAGGGTCTGGGGACAGCCCAGCAGGAGTGTGCCCTCTGTATGAGCACTTCCGGGCGTTTGGGGATATGGCAACTGGAAGCTGACAATCAACTATGCTTCTCTCTTGAAGTGACATCTAAACAGCACGCCTTTGAGGTAACCGGGAGTGTGGGTCAAAGATTCAAGCACACATTCATTATGTACATGAATTCATTATAATAAATTAGGCATTTAAAACCTGGGGTGCGTGTGTGGAATATTTAAGTAAATGATGTCACAATGGCTATCCTTTTAGATCCCTACTTTCATACCATCCTCAATACCAATAAAATTTAGACAGAAAGGAAAGTTTTAAAAATATTTGAAGTACAACATTTGTAGAGTAAGGTTGGTATAGAGAAGCCTTCATATTCAAAATGCAACATCCAAAGTCCATAAAAGAAATGACCAAGATATATTTGATGAAATAAAAACTTAAAATGTCTTGGTTGGTAATCCCAGCTTCTCAGGAGGCTGATGCAATAAGATGGCAAGTTAAAGGCTAGCCTGGGCAATTTAGCAAAACTCTGTTTCAAAATGAATAAAAATTAAAAAGGGTAGAAATGTAGATTAGAGGTAGAAACCCCTTGGGTTCAATTCCAAGTAATGGAAAAAATTTTTAAACTATAATATGGAAAAAATATAGGTAAAGAGTCAGGTGATAAGCAAGTGAGGTGTCATATACTCCCAGGAATTTGGGAAGCTGAGGCAGGAGGATCACTTGAGCCCAGGAATTCAAGGGTAGCCTAGGAAACATACTGAGACCTTAAAAGAAAGAAACAGAGAAAGAGAGAAAGCCAAAAAGTATAATATGGGCTGGGGATTTAGCTCAGTGGTTCCAGCATCTGCTTGGTAAAAGCAAGGTCCTGAGTTTGATTCCCTGGTACCACATACCACAATGCCGGGTGTGGCTGTAATTCCAGCACTCAGAAGGCAGAGACAGAAGGATTCCCATGAGTTTGAGGCTAGCCTGAGCTACATAGTCAGTTCAGGGCCAGCCTGAACTACAAAACGAGACTCCATCTCGAAATAAAAAAGAGAAGAAAAAGAAAAAAGAAAAATCATGTCATAGATTTAAAGAAATCTTATTAGAAAAAGCCTGCCTGAGTCCCTTAGACTAAATCTTGTGTGTGGTTGGCCAGGAATGCCTCAGAGGGCTGTTCTTGGCAGGTTAGCTGCGCAAACCAGTGGTTGGTTTTTCCAGCCTCCTCAGGGAAGATGAACAAGAAAGAAAAGGGTTAACAGTAGGTTTCAACTTAGTAAACCCTCAGCATCAACTGCTTCCACAGAGAAGAGGATAGAAATGTGTGCACAAACTGGGGTACACCTCTCTTCGGTAATCTATCCAGCAAATTCGTTAAACCTGTATGAACTTATGTGGAAAGAATTCCAAGATGAGAAACAGAACATATAACCTGATCTTATATATATTTAAAAATATAGAGTTCAGGATGGAGCTCAGTAGCACTCTGATTGTCTAGCATGTGTAATACCCTGCATTCAATCCTGCAACATTACAAAAATTAATCAGCCAGGGATTTAGCTCAGTGATTACGGCATTTGCCTGTAAAGAGCAAGGTCCCAAATTCGATCCCTGTAACCACATCCTACAATGCTGGGCATGGTGGCGACGCCTATAATCCCAGCACTGGGAAGGCAGAGGCAGGAGGATTCCCATGAGTTTCAGGGCCAGCCTGAACTACAAAATGACTACTCAAAAAAAAAAAAAAATTAACCAGCCAGTCAATCAACCAATCAATCAATCAATCTCTGAGTTGGGAGAAGAATTAAAGCAGTTGAGAAAGACTATAGGTTTTACTCTATGCTTTTGTAGTATTTAAACCACTTAAGAATGTAGTCACATATGTTAAAGTGATTTAAAAAGAAACACCAAGAAACTATTGCACTCCCACACATGAACAAGAAAGGAAAACTCCCTTTCTTTTCTTTGTCCATGGAATCTTTTCTTTGTTTTCCACAAGAGCTTTTGATTTTTTTTTTTCTGTTCTCATGTCTGCATCCCATTTCTTTTTTCTTTATTTCTTTCTTTCTAGGGGCCAAACCCAGGACCTCTCATTTGCCAGGTAGGTGTGGCACAGCTGAGCTACATCCCCATTTCTATTAGCTTGTGCCCACCTGACTACGATTAGAGCTCTGATTTTAGCATCTCCAGTCTTGTCTTTGTATCATCCCTGAACTCCATAGCTACCTTACTTTCTATAAGACCACCTCCATTACGGTTTCGATTTATAATGTTCCCCAAAGTCTCATGTGTTTGGAGGGTAATTAGGTCACAAGGCTGTATATTTAATGCAGTAATGTATCTGTCCATAAGTGAATGTTCTGTTAAGGAGGTGGAGCCTGGCTGGAAGAGGTAGGTCGCTGGGGATATGGCCTAGAAGGATGTTTTCTTATCCTTGGCTTCTCTTCCCTGGAGGCAATGAATTGAGGCACTTTCCTGTGCCCGCCTCTCCCATCATGCAGTCTTGCCTAGGACCCAGCTGACCATGGACTGAGCCCACTGAAAACTGTGACCCCAATAAGCCCCTCCTCCTTAGGCTGCAGGTGTTGGATATTGTGTCTCAGCTTTGGGGAAAGCTGATTAATACAACCTCTCTGCCCACACATCTATATTTTTATGCCCACAAAGTGTACAGAAGGTGGTAACAAGTGCTCCGTGGAAAAGAAAGCCTGTGGTCTGGTGAATTTGAGAAATGTGTTCAACACAGTTCAAAAACATTTCTTACCAGGGATGTAGCTCAGTACCATATCTGCCTCACAAATACAACATCCTGAGTTTGATCCTTGGTACTAGGGAATAAATGGCTTTTTTCTCTCCAGTAGTGCAGGCCTGCAATTCTAGTGCCTTTTTGGGGGCTGAGGTAGGAGGATCACTAGTTTGATCTCAGCTCAGGCAACTTAGCAACTTAGTGCGATCCTGTCTCATAAAATTAAAAACAAAAAAAAAGACTGAGGTGAAACTCATTGTGAAGGCCTTTGGATCCATCCACAGTACCATGCCCCCAAATATATATGTAGCTTCAGAGAGGACTAGCTATAGACTTTAAGATATCAGAGTGCTAAGGAAAGCTAACCAAGGGAGACATTTATTCACGCAATCCTCCTTTTGAGGCATGAGTTTCCTTCCTTGCTTCTTCCTTCGCGGGTCAAGGGAGAGTTTCTCTTCCTCAGGGGAGTTCTTCCTCCTAATTCTCTCTGAGAGCTATGGCGCTTACACCAGAACGCTCCTTCATCATCGACAGTCTCGCTTTAGGTGGGCTCATCGTGTCTACCCACCCTGAGTGGTACTGGGGCTGTCTGAGTAATAATTTATGATAACACACAGATGTCCTACAAATACTTGGCTGCTTAAGTAACACCATGAATCTCCCCTACTGTGAATGCTCTACACCTGCACAAGGCGGCTATCTAGGACCTCAGCTGAACCTTCTATCACTTTTAGAGAAAGCACTGATAAAAGTGCATCAGTTTTCTATGACTGCCATAGCAAATTACCACATACTTGGGGATATAATCATGGAAATTTTCTATTTATAGTTCTGTAGGGCAGAAGGCTGACATGGGTTTCAATGGATTAAAACCAAGGTGTTGAAAGGACTGTGTTTCTTTTAGGGACTTCAGGGAAGAATTTCTTTTTGGGCTTTTGTTAGCTTCTAGAAGCTTCCAGATTCCAGCGTCCAGCTCCTCCACCTTCGGTGAAAGTAAGGGCCGGCTGAGGTCGGGGCTAGCACATCTCTTTGACTGTCATTTTCCTTTCCCATTTTTAAAGGACTGTTATGAAAACGCCGAGTCCATTCAGATTATCAAGGAGAACGTCCCCACTTTACGTCATTTGTGTAGCAATCTTTGTTCCATCTGTAAGCTTAATTCCCCTTTGCTGTGTAACCCACCCTTCAGTTTTCAGGAACTGCGAAACAGACATCTGTGGCATTATTTTGCCTACTTCAGGCGCTTTCGCCCAAAAGGCTAAATGGAAAGTTTGCCAGTTTGATGGCAGCGGATGTGACAAGGATTGGAAAAGGCTCTTTGGATTTACAAAATTCCCTTCACATACGTGGCGGCTCTGCGGCAGATTCCTTAGCAAATCAATCGAGTCTTAACATTGACATTTCCGCTAAAATAGAAATTGCCATCCTTTGCTCTGCGTGTTAAATGAAATAATTATGTAAACCGGCTCAGCTCAGAGGCCAACAAACAGTAGTCAAGAAGCTCTTGATGAATCTTGATGAGGAGGGTGGGCGAAGTTCTCCACATGGCATTTGGAGATAGTTTTGAGAGATTTTCACGAAGGAGGAGTGGGTGAGGAGCGCCTGCCCTTGACTAAAGCTGGGGGTAGAAAATTCTAGCAAAAGCAATCACGTTTTATTGAAAGCTTCTGAGTTAAGGTTTGAGGCAGGAGGTGGAGCTAATTCCTGGGTCCCTACGTGGACGATGGTCCTAAACTGGAAAAAAATTCATGAGATCTTCAAAGAGTATACTTTATTTAATTCAAGGACGCATATATAATTAATTTTTTAGTGAATGAATGAAAGACAAAAAAAAGATAAAGAAAGATAAGATACAGGTTCCACCGAGATTTGAACTCGGATCGCTGGATTCAGAGTCCAGAGTGCTAACCATTACACCATGGAACCTCCACACGTGTGTGCTTGCTCTATGGCTCCTTAGTCCTTAGAGAACCCCGCCCCCAAACTCAACCCCGAGACGCGAGTCTCGAGCGCTCCTGGCGTCCCATTTCCCGGGTTAGTGGCGCGGGGAATGTCCGACGGAAAACTAAGACTGCAGTCAGCTGGGATGCCACAACTCGATTTCCCCTGGGAACCTCCTAGAGATTAAGAGAACTTGAAGACCTAGGGAGGGCGAGGAGAAGCTAGACTGCGCCGCCCCTCTGGGCTCGGGGGCAGGGCCAGGAGCCGCCTACCCGGAAGTACTTCCCCTGCGGGGCTGGGGCCCGCCGGAAGTGGCGCAGAGGCAGGGAGGGGCTCCTCACCCGGTCCGGCTGTGAGGCAGAGCGCTCGGGTTACCCCTGCAGCGACGCCCCCTGGTCCTCACTGCTACCACTGCTGCTCCCGCCCCTTCGCTCTTCGGCCGCGCCATGGGCACTCGCGACGACGAGTACGACTACCTCTTCAAAGGTGAGGTTCGCTTTCTGTCCGAGACCTCGTCTGGGTGCCCGGGACATTCCCGGGGGATCCGCGTGCCGGCCCCCGCTGCCCTGAAATAGGCCTGCCTCAGCTTTTCCTTCCCGTGCCGTCCGTCCCGCCGTCCCCCGACGAGCTCTCCTCTTCCTCCGCTACGGGGATCCCTCCTCGGGCGCGAAGGCCTCAGTGACTGCAGAGCCCCTGGCTGGGTGTCCTTTTCCAAAATCGTGGAGCCCTTTTCTGGGTTCCGCGGCCCCGCAGCCCCTCCCACCATCTCTCTTTTCGGGCTTAGCGCCCCCTTCCTCTCCCTGAGTACCTTCCCTGGCTCCCACGTCCTCGTCCCTTCGACAGGCCCTAGCTCCGCTGGGCCTTTCTTGGGGTGCAGACTCCCACTCTGGGCTCCCTTTTCTGTCAGGGTTCACCCTCCCCCCGTCGGCCGGGTTCTCCCGTCCGGGGCGCCGGACCTCGAGGCCGTCGGACGGAGCTGGTCGGGAGGGCCCCACCCCCACCTCCACCCCCACCCCCACCCGCCCGGCTGTTCTCGAGCTTGTAACCTTCCAATGTCCCCTCCCTGCTGGCCCATTGGTGACTCTGCCTTTGCCTTCGTCCTGTGTCCTCGGGGCGACCCGGGTGTCGGGAGGGAGGGCGGGCAAGGGGGTTGTCCATCACCCACGCGCGCACTTGTCGCAGTGACCTGCCAGGCAGGCTGCCTATGACTTCCCACCTCATCTTTTAATTTTTAATTTTTCCTCCTCCTTCTGCCCCTCCCTAGCCAAAGCAGACCAGGATAACTTTTCACTCGGCTTTCGAAAAGGGGTTGCGGATGGGTGGTGGCTGTTATCCTTGCCAGACCTGAAGGCCCAGTTCCTGTACAGGAAAGCTTGTGCGCTGCACAAATACTAGCTTGCTTATCACTATGGACTGGTTGCTTCCTGCTGCAAGCTGGGAGGATCTAACAGGAAGGGAAGAGCCCTAGTTGGCCGCAAACCTTTTCCAAATGGTTGGAAATGGTGGGGGGGATTTGTATGCTTTTTTGTCATATAAAATATAAATTAAATATTTATTATAAGTGCCTATTGACAAGTGCCTATTGACAAAACATTGGCGGACTGGGGTCGGGGACCGTGTGTAGAAATACTTGCTAATTGGTTGAGACCTGAAAGAATCCAATTTTTTATTTTAATCAGCGAAGATAAAGAATACAGCCTTCAGTGAGAAGAGAGGACAGTAAATAGTTTTTTTGTTTGGTGAATGTAGTCTCACTTTGTTACCGAATTAGAAGGGCAGCCATCAGTATGCTGAACAAAGATCATTACCAAGGAGGAAGAAACCATTGCTACTAAAGGTTTACTGTGGAGGGTGGAGTTTAAACCAGCGTTAAGCATTGGTGTTGTCAGTTTCTGAGTTTGCCATTGGGTGCTATGAATGATTGACTAAACGAATCAGGAAATACTTTGCTTTACCAGTACTTTGCAAATCTTGGTACACTGGTTGGGGGTATAGACTTATCATCATTTATTTCCCTAGCTAGAATAGCCTGTTACACAGATAGTACCTTCACTCTTCATCTTCACCCTCATATTGGAAGTCATTTATAGATATTTAATTAATTTTAAACATACAAAAAAGAGTCCTGAATTATTTGCATACTTTTACTGTTTGTGGAAGCATCTGAAATGATATGGAACTACTGGAGTCCAGGGAGGGTTTGGAATGTATCATGAGAGAAAAGTTTGTTGTTAAAATACTGTGTAATGGCCTTGGGCAGCTAGACTTTGAAGTAGTTTAGAAGATAGACTGTCAAGGTATTCATCCTATCTGGTTTGGGAATTGAATGTCTGTTATAAGAAAACTGTTTTTTCCCCCCTGAATATGTTAATTGTCCTGAATTGGTTTAAGTAATTGTAATTATGGGATTAGACCATTTTAACAATGAGAACACTACTGGAATCTTACTTCATGGATAGAAAGGAAATTTTGCTATACCTGTTGCTCACGAGAAATACCTAAGAAATACCTGTTGTGAGAAATAGTGAGACTGAAATTTTACCTAGTATGAGGATTTAATAGTTATGGTATGAGATGATGTGTTTGCTAGTTATTTAAATCTTAAATTTTTATAAATTACTAGAGCACATATATATTATTAAGGAAACAAAACTAGGAAACAGGAGTACTTAGATTCACATGGCTTATGGTTTCATTTTGCTCTTTTAAGATAGTGTTTAAAAATTCTGCTGAGAATTTCCACTTTTTGAAAACTTACAGGATGTGAGTCATTTTTTTTTTTACTTCAGTGCTGATTACTTAGCCAATTTCTTATTTGTACAGTTATTTTAAAACAAAGCCAAAAAATTTGTAAAGTGATTTTATTCTGCAGAGATTTATTTACTCATATGAACTGCAGTTATATACTTTGAAGTCTTACATATCAAAAAGGTATTTTTACTGGTATGGGGTGGAATAGTTTAAATGTGAATGAAATATGAGAAGAGGAGGATAATAGGTTAAATTAAGTATTCTTCAACAACAGTAATATTTGGTTAAATTCTACAATGAGGCGTTTGGAGGTCAGAATTTCTTTTTTTTTTTTTTTTTTGGAGACAGGGTCTTATTTTGTAGTTCAGGCTGGCCCTGAGCTCACTGTGTAGCCCAGGCAAGCCTCGAACTCAAAGCATCCTCCTGCCTCTGCCTCCTGAGTGCTGGGATTACATGTGTGAGCTACTATGCCTGGCACAGAATTTCTTTTTTTTAAAAAAATTTTGACTTTTTATTTTAAAAACATATTTTGTGAGTATACTTCATGTGGTTAAGCCCTGTGGGAAAACTGAAGTATCAGACATAGTTTCTGTTTACAAATACTGTGGGAGACACCAGTGTAGTTGAAGTAACATTTTCTGAATGTATCTGGATATTAGTCTGTTTCTTAAGACTTTCATTTCAGTCTCATTGACAGTCAGTAGTAATTAACTATCAGCTCACTGTCAGAAGAAAAGATCATAGAAACATTGCTGTCTTGCATCTTGGTAGTTTTTCTTTCACAACATGATTGAGCAACTCATTGCACTGAATCTGGAAAAACTTGCCTAGACTTTAGTCTTGGATGTATTTTATTTTAAAGATTTTTGCTTGGGACAGTACTATAATCCCAGTACTTAGGAGGCTGAGTCGGGGAGGATTGAGCACAAGGCCAACTGGACCACTTAGGGAAGACCTTGTCTCAACACACAAGCAAACAAGACTAGGTGAGGTTTTAGTATGAATGTAATTAAGAGAATAGGAATATCTCCAAGTTTATGAAAGGTAATACAAAGATGATCAGTTATTCTTTCAGGTGATAACTTTAACAACTACTGTGTTGAGTGATGTAATGAACTAAATTTTATTCCATTAGTTGCTAGAAAAAATATGAGACTAAAATGTGATTGAAAAGGTGGAAGTTTTTATTAAATAATGGATAATATATATATTCTGCTTTTATAGTAATTAGCAGTCTGATGTTTGAGGGGTGTATGTATATCATGTGAAAGATTTAATATTAGATATTAGAAGTGATAAAACAGCATGTGTTGTTAATCAAGTGATGTTCAATAGTATAGTAATGTGTTTAAATGGAAGTACTTTTAAACTAAGACAGTAGTTATGAACAGCAGAAGGAAATCTTGCAGGATATGATTACTGTATATAGTTTTCAAATTTTAACAACAGTTAAGGGGCTGGGAAAATAGGTCACTGATAGAGCTTGTAGTTATTAGCAGGCAAGTGATCTTTGGTTAGATCCTTCACACGTATGAAGGATTAAATATTGTCAT
>PVIR01012534.1:33056-44546 GCA_004026965.1 Petromus typicus
ATGTGGTACTGGTTGCTGCTGGGTGTGGGTCTCCACACCCAGTATTGTTATGTGGTTACCGGGGAATCGAACCCGGGCCCTTGCGCTTGCAAGACAGGCGCCGGAACCACTGAGCTAACTTCCCGGCCCCTGTAAAGTTTTGTTTTTTAAATCAGAATAAATTACTCCATCTAGGGCCGGGATTTAGCTCAGTGGTTCCAGCACCTGTCTTGCAAGCGCAAGGGCCCGAGTTAGATCCCTGGTAATTATGTACCATACTGGGTGTAGAGACTCACGCCCAGCAGCAGTCAGTACCACATTCCACAGTGCCGGGTGTGGTGGCTCACACCTATAATCCCAGCACTCGGGAGACAGAGGCAGGAGGATTGCTGTGATGTGAGTTTGAGGCTGAGCTCGGGCCAGCCTGAACTACAAAGCAAGAACCTGTCTCCAAAAAAAAAAAAAAAAAAATTATTCCATCCATACATATTAGCTTAATTGTAATCTTACCTCTTTTGGTTTCTCTTTTAGAAGCTGAAAAGCAGCAACTTCCTTTCTTGTATCACTTCGTAGCATTTTTTTGGCAATAGTACTCTTTGAAAACCAGTACCTTTTACCCTTTAACAGGTTGTTAGCCTTAATTCTGGTGATATTGTCCATGTCTAGTTGAGATAATTATTTTATACTGTATAAAGCGTTCGTGAATTTTGTTCAGATGAATGCTTTTTTATAGTGTTAATTGGTTACTTTGAGATAACAAATGCCTTGACACTATCTCTCTTAATGAAGACAAACAGATTGGAGGTTGGTGTGATAAGAAACTTAATTATTGGTTAAAAGTGGAGGTTGTGGGCTGGGCATTTAGCTCAGTGGTTCCGGCACCTGTCTTGCAAGCGCAAGGACTCAGGTTCAATTCCTGGTAACCGCATACAATACTAGGTGTGGAGACTCACACCCAGCACCAATCAGTACCACATAGCAGAGTGCTGGGCATGGTGGCTCATGCCTCTAATCCCAGCTCTTGGGAGGCAGAGGCAGGAAGATTGCTGTGATGTGAGTTTGAGGCTGAGCTCAGGGCCAGCCTGAACCACAAAGTGAGACCCTGTCTCAAAAAAAAAAAAAAAATGTGGAGATTGTGAGGGAGGAAATCCAAACTCAAAAGTGCTGGAGTTTTTATGTTAGCAGAGGAATTTTTTTTTTTTTGAGACTTTGTTTTTGCTGTAATTTTCCAAGATGGTCTAAATATCTTGCTCAGATGTGCTCATTGACCTTGATTTAGGTGACCCACTCCTGAATAATGAGTGGTAGGGGAATCCCTATAATGGAGAAATGTTGTAACCTTTTGGTTTTTTCCTTCTTTGCTGTTTACACTTCAAGCAATGATTTTTTATTTCCGGATAGTGTGAGAACAGAAGTGATTCAAAGATTGCTTTAACAGAATATCCAGCCCCCTGTAGTAAGAAGGAATAGAGAATATATGAAGAAAAGTCCATTGAAATTTTGCTTTAGTTTTTTAAATTTTAACCTCTTATCTATTTTGTTTTTCTGGTAATTTGTAGACTGTCTCATTGAAGCTGAGATTTGACTCCACATCCAAAATAGTGAACCTTGCAAATATCAACTAAGTATAAGACTGAAAGTGTATTTTTTATATTGTCTTCATGACCTTGACATCTTGCTCTGCTGGTATCCAAAGAAAAGCATTTAATATGATATCTGTGTTTACTGCAGCACTTTGATACCCGCTAATTAACTGTATAGTTAGAAATAGCTACTGTATGCTGCATGGAGTCACTGCTGCCTGGGTGCTTTTTTTGCTGAATCAGCAGAGAGGAAGCCAGAAAGATATGCATTTGATAATGTCCTCCCTCCACGATTGTGCAGAGGCCAGTTTATACTCGATCCTGTGACAAGGGAGGAATGCGTAATGGACTCTTTTCTTCTGGCCAGCCCTCACAGATTTTGCCTCTCTCAGTGTCTGTACTACCAGATTCCAGTCTTATAAGGCATGTCCTTATTCCTTGGATCACTAAGCTTGCATCCATGGCTTTTTAGTCCTGGTGTCTAAATCTATCAACTGGTTTAGATAGGTAAGAATAAGAGTTCATCAGGAGGGCTGGGGAGTTAGCTCAGTGGTTCCGGTGCCTGTCTCGCAAGCGCAAGGACCCGGGTTCGATTCCCCGGTAACCACATAACAATACTGGGTGTAGAGACCCACACCCAGCAGCAACCAGTACCATATACCACAGTGCCGGGCGTGGTGGCTCACGCCTGTAATCCCAGCACTCGGGAGGCAGAGGCAGGAGGATTGCTGTGATGTGAGTTGGAGGCTGAGCTCAGGGCCAGCCTGAACCACAAAGCGAGACCCTGTCTCAAAAAACCAAAAAAAAAAAAAAGAGTTCATCAGGAGACATTTATTCCCATTGTTGACAACTAAAAAATCCACGAATGAACAGAAGTATTGGATAGCTCAGATTGTGTATACCTGTGGATTTATTTTGATCTTCACATTTATGTGGAAAAGTGCTTTTCAACAACTTGTTCTAATTGCATGTTTCCCCATTAAAAAAAAATTCTTGGTGTACCCAGATAACTTTGGATAAAAAAGTTACTCTGTGGAGATTTAGCTCAGTGGTTCCAGCCTTTGCTGAGTTCCAAGCTTACCTGGGCCACATAGTGGGTTCAAAGCCAGCTGAACTACAAAAGCAAGACCCTGTCTCAAAAAGAATAATAATTTTTTTTAAAAAGTTACTTTGTGGCCAGATGTGATAACTCAAACCTGTAAACTCAGCATTGTGGGAGACTGAAGCGGGAGTATCACAAATTCCAGCCCAGCCCTGGCAACATCATGACTCACCAAGACCCTGTCTCAAAGTGTATTGAAAAAGAGGTGGGGGTGGGGATATAGCTCAGTATGAAGGCCCTGGGTTCAATTACTAGTGGTGGGAGGAAGTTAGTAAATAATCTGCCTCCTATGAAATCACAGGAATAAGTTCATCTAGTCAAGCTTGTTTTTAAAAATTTCCTGAAGTCATGAGTGAAAGTTATACCTTCTATGGTTTGGTTGACTCACAATATGTTGGAATTATTAGTTAGCTTTCAAGGGGCTCAGTTTTTCCTTAGTGACACAGTACATTTTTTCTGAAGGGGGGTTGTCTTTAGCTTTGTGCTTGCGTAAGATCAGCTAAAGGTCATTGTAATTCTGTGATCCAAGCAGCAAAGTTAATAACCCTGATGCCTCATATTTTAAATGTGCTTTGTCTTGCCCAGTTGTCCTCACAACACCCTCAGTCTTTGATGAAGCTAAGTAGAACATATTCAGTCTCTCCCTCTCCATCCACTAATATCTTTTTTGTGTGATACATTTTAATATCAGATTATTCATTTAGTTTAGTATTTATCTTTTAGACCTTCTAAGGTTGCTACAGCATTGATAGTAATTAATGCCTGTTGTCAGTGTCTAGTGTACCTATGATTAAAATTGTGTTTTTAAGAGGTGGGGTGAAGCTCATTGATAGAGCACTTGCCTAACTTGCATGAGTCTGTGAGTTTAATACCTAGCCTTGAAGAAAATTGGTGCTTAAGATAGAGCAGTATATCTGTGCTAAACTGAGGATGTGAGGAAGTCATGCAGGCAGAAATAGATTAAAAAGGATAAATTGATTTTATTGATTGAAACAAGTCAAGAGCATGGGCTAATCACCTTTTTTCCATCTTTTTAAAAATATCAGATGTTCTGTCTTTTTTGTTGTATGAATTTCCATTCTATTGAAACCATGATAATTCTGAAGTATTTGTATTTTCAGTTGTCCTTATTGGAGATTCTGGTGTTGGAAAGAGTAATCTCCTGTCTCGATTTACCCGAAATGAGTTTAATCTGGAGAGCAAGAGCACCATTGGAGTAGAGTTTGCAACAAGAAGCATCCAGGTTGATGGGAAAACAATAAAGGCACAGATATGGGACACAGCAGGACAAGAGCGATACCGAGCTATAACATCAGCGTAAGTCTCAGAGTTTTGTGTCCTGTAAAACAGGTTGCCATCAAGTGAATTTTAGTGTTGGAAAAGTGCAGTCCTCTTCCCCTTACCTCCAGGAAACATTCCAAGACTCTGGGTGCCTGAAACCATGGATAGTACTGGACATTGTTTCTTTGCATGTAATGGAAGCACTTTATGGCTGTTTTTGGAATATATAAATTGGCAGCATTGTTACTTTTGAGAGGGCATTATAAAGTTATTTGAATGCAAGCATTAAGACTGACAGTTGATCTAATAACCAAGAGAGCTGTAGGTGACTAATGGACAAGTAGTTGGCCTGTATGGAGTAGAACTAAAAGTTTGTCAAACTGCTGAAGGCAGCATCAGTTTGAAACTTAGGAATTATTTATTTCTGGAATTTTCCATCTATATATATATTTTGTTTGTTTGTTTTGCTTTTGGTTTTGGGAGTTTTTTTTGTTTTACAATTCTGACTTTTAATAGTCGACATTTTTTTTTGGTTTTTTTTGAGACAGGGTCTCACTTTGTAGTTCAGGCGGGCCGTGAGCTCACTATGTAGCCCAGGAGAGCCTCGAACTCAAAGCAATCCTCCTGCCCCTGCCTCCCAAGTGTTGGAATTACAGGCGTGATAAATGCTGGGATTATACACCCAGCAATGTGGTATGTGGTACTGATTGCTGGTGGGCATGAATCACTATGCCCAGCATTGTTGTATGTGGTTACCAGGGGATTGAACCCGGAACCTGGGCACTTGTGCTTGCAAAACAGGCACCGGAACCACTGAGCTAAATCCTTGGTCCCCATCTAATATTTTTAGACTGTGTAACCAAAAGTGGAAAGCACAGTCTTTTAAGTGTGGGGACTACTACACTGGAATTTTTTTGGTTTTTTAAGAATTCTGGTTTTAGGAATTCTTATGTACTTATACAATGCTTTAAAGAATGTATAATCCAAAAAAAAAAAAAAGAATGTATAATCCATATGTTGAGTTTTGGAATTCATTTCCATGTTGTGGTTGTTTTCTGATGGTTAAATCTATGCTTCTGTTTGCAGATACTATCGTGGAGCTGTAGGTGCCTTACTGGTTTATGACATTGCTAAACATCTCACATATGAAAATGTAGAGCGATGGCTGAAAGAACTGAGAGATCATGCTGATAGTAACATTGTTATCATGCTTGTGGGCAATAAGAGCGATTTACGTCATCTCAGGGCAGTTCCTACAGATGAAGCCAGAGCTTTTGCAGGTTAGTAACATGAATTCCATGACTTACAGTGATTCTGTCTTTGTTTTGATACCCTTCCAATGAGAGGAAAAGTTGTAATGGTTGTAGAAAGATAAACATGAATACTCAGTAAAAATTGTTTTGAGGGCTGGGGATATAGGTCAGTGGTTCCGCTGCCTGTCTTGCAAGCACAAGGACCTGGGTTCGATCCCTGGTAACCACATAACAATACGGGGCGTGGAGACTCACCCCAGCAGCAGTCAGTACCATATACCACAGTGCCGGGCGTGGTGGCTCACGCCTGTAATCCCAGCACTCGGGAGGCAGAGGCAGGAGGATTGCTGTGATGTGAGTTGGAGGCTGAGCTTAGGGCCAGCCTGAACCAGAAAGTGAGACCCTGTCTCAAAAAAACCTTAAAAAAAAAATTGTTTTGAAAGTTTGTATATGTCTTTTGCTTAACTTCAGGTTCTTAAAACAGTAGTATTTTGAGCTTTTGCTGCCAAGAATGAATATAAACCATGTCCTCTTCTTTTTTTCCTTGAAGAGGTAGATTAAATACATCTTTTTTGGGGGGTGTTGGGGATGGAACTGAGGTCATTGTGTTTCCAGTGTAGGCAGATAGCACTTGAGCTAAATCCCTAGCCCAAAGTGTATCATTTTTATTCTTTGCTTCCCCTTACTTTTTCATTTCCCTCTCTGTACTTCTCCATACTCATTCTGTGTGGGTCTGGAAAGCAACATCCCACGTGGTGTCAGATAACAACAGGGATACAGCTCCTTAGGAGTTAAAATTTTTTTTGGTTTCATAGAAATTCTCCCTGTTTCTTGCCGGCGAACAGCTGTTGTAAAACAGCATGTTTTCTTTGTCGATAAAATCATGAGTTGATACTAGTGATTATTTTGTGAATGCTTTTTCAGTAACATTTTCAGTATTTTAGGCAAGAGATACTGAACACTTTTTTTTGGCTCTACTAAGGATTGGACCCAGGGCCTCTGGCATATTGGGCAAATATTCTGCCATTGAGCTACATTCCTAGCCACTTTTAAAATTTGTGATGGAGTCTTGTTACATTAAGCGGGTTGGCCTTGAACTTACAGTGCTCCTGCCTCACCCTTGCAAGTGGCACGGATTATAGGAAAGTGCCTCCATTGTCTTGTCAGGAGACAGCTTTATTTCAAATAGTTGCAGAATTATAAGTGTGTACCATGGCTTTGCAGTTGGTAGGGAGCAAACTGAAGAATAGAAATACCTGGGTATTTAGAAAGTTTGACATTTTGGATAGTATCATTTATTGTTGGTAATTTTTAGACATGAATATTTTAATTGAGCCAATGAACATTTCTTTGTTAATTTTAATTTTCTAAAGTATTAATAGAATAATAATACCCTTTCTGTCCCAGAAGTTTCAGAGGTCTTAGGTTTTTAAAAAGTAACTCTGTCATTTTCCTGTTAAGGTTTTGAGTATATCATATCCCTTGTTTTAAAACTTGCCAGGGTCTGGAGGTGCAGCTCACTGGTAAAACATTTGCTTCACACGTGCAAGGCCCTGGAATAGATCTCTAACACTAAAAAAAGATTGTTGGCTTCTTGCTAGAAATGGACCTTGGGTGAGGATATGGTTTAGTGTTGTTTTATATGTTCAAGCTTGTTTCATATGTTTAAGGCCCTGGGTTCAATCCCTACAACTGCAAAACAACAAAACTTGACAGGACTGAAGTTTTTGTGTCTTCCTACAGAAAAGAATGGTTTGTCATTCATTGAGACATCTGCTCTAGACTCAACGAATGTAGAAGCTGCTTTCCAGACAATTCTAACAGGTAAGACTTACATTTCAGATTATACCAATAGGAATTAGAAGATTTAGATAGGGGACCAGGGATTTAGCTCAGTGGTTCCAGTGCCTGTCTTACAAGTGCAAGGACCTGGGTTCGATCCCCCCGGTTAACCACATATAATACTGGGTTTGGAGACTCACACCCAGCAGCAATCAGTACCACATACCACAGTGCCGAGCGTGGTGGCTCACACCTGTAATCCCAGCACTCGGGAGGCAGAGGCAGGAGGATTGCTGTGATGTGAGTTGGAGCTCAGGGCCAGCCTGAACCACAAAGCGAGACCCTGTCTCAAAAAAGAAAAAAAAAAGATGATGATTTAGGTAGGTAATTTAAAATCAGAAAGCAAAATTAGTCTATGGCCATACCACCCTGAACATGTGCCCAGTCTCATCAGAAAGTAAGATTATGTATTACCCTATATGAGAACTGTTGTAGCAAGAGCAGTTTAGAGGGCAAAATTAGTTATAATCCTTATTCACTGAGCTTCAGTTATCTCATCTGGTTTGTAGTGGGAAGACATTTTTGAAAGTAATTTATTTACTTTGGTGTGTTCAGACCATGCATTTTATACTTCATGGTCACAGCACAAAGTTATGTTTAAATGTACTTTCCTTTTTTTTTTTGGGCTTTTTGAGATAGGGTCTCACTTTATAGTTCAGGCTGGCCCTGAGCTCAGCCTCCAACTCACATCACAGCAATCCTCCTGCCTCTGCCTCCCGAGTGCTGGGATTACAGACGTGAGCCACCACGCCCGGCACTGTGGTATGTGGTACTAGTTGCTGCTGGGGTGAGTCTCCACGTCCAGTATTATTATGTGGTTACTGGGAAATCGAACCCAGGCCCTTGTGCTTGCAGGGCAAGTGCCGGAACCACTGAGCTATATCCCTGGCCCCAAAATGTACTTTCTTTTTAAAAAATGTATTTTAAATAGATACTGAGATCTCAGTATAGAAAGATGTGATTGCCTTTTTGAAATTAGAATAAGGAAAATGTATTTTAAAAAATCTAAATGAAAAAGGTAAAATTCCTTAAATATTATAGAAAAAGCAAGGTGTCATTTGTAGATACAATTAGTCAGTGTTTGTATCTAGAAAAGTTTAAGTGAGTAGTAGGAAAGGGTCAAAACTCATGCTGTTGGAGAATGTAGATAACCAGATCAACCTCATGGTGACATTTGTGATGACTTATATTAGAAGTCATTAAAAGTATTAAGATGATATTTACAAATAATTTTTTTGTAAAGAACTTCTGAATGAATAGAAACTTCTCAGAATTCATGAATTACACTGTAGTCTTAATATGTAGTCTTGAGTGGCATTTTTCTGGAAAGTCATTACATTGAATCACTTGAATTACTTTCTGAGTATAGTAAGTTTTAATACAGTGTGTGTGTTAGAAACAGATTTTTAACTTTATTTTCTGTAAAAAGGGAAGGAATAAAACCTAAGAATTAAGAACATGAATTTGGAAGCCTGAGTTGGGATTTATTTCTGACTCCTTACTTAGCTTTATAATCATAGGCAAGTTACTTTACTCTTTTTAAGGCTGTATGGGTTTTTGTTTTCCTGTCAGAACTGGGATTAAACTCAGAGCCTTTGTACTAAGGTGCTTCCTGTACACCCTTTACAGGAGGTGAATTTAGGACCTTGGGAACTGAACTAAATCCCCAGCCCTCCCTCGCTTTTTAGGGACAAGGGTCTCGTTAAAGTGCCTGGTTTAGTTTGAGATTGTAATCATCCTACATCAGCCTCCCAGAGTCCTGGATTACAAGCATGTAATCATACCCAGTTAGACCTTAATTTCTTCATGTGTAAGGTTCAGATATATGTTAAGAATTACTTCCTTTTTGATAACTTAGATTTTTTTGTTGTTGTTATTTTTGAGATAGGATCTCATTTTTGTAATTTAGGCTGGCCCTAAGCTCACTATATAGCCCAGGCAAGCCTCAAACTCACAGTAGTCCTCCTGCCTCTGCCTCCTGAGTGCTGGGATTGCACTAGGCTTGAGCCACTACACTCAGCACTGTGGTATGTGGTACTGCTTGCTGGTGGGTATGAGTCACCATGCCCAGCATCGCATCGTGGTATGTGTTTACTGGGATTGACCTAAGGACCTTGAGCATAAAAGGCTGATGCTGGAACCACTGAGCTAAATCCCCTGCCCGATAAATTGTATTTTTAAAATCTTATAATATAGTCTGTTATGCTCAATTTAAAAGTTTTTGTCTCCTGACCCACACAGCAAAGTGACTTGTCACTGAGACACCTGCTATAGATTCCAAAAGTCACATGAATTAGTGATTGTAAAAAATTTAACCGGGCTATAGAAATGCATACCTGTAATCCCAACACTTCAGAGGCTGAGGCAGGAGTATCAGAGGATCAGAGGATTGCTGTGAATTCAAGGTTGCCCAGATTTAACTACCTAGGGAGACCTTGTCTCAAAAAACCAAAAAAAAAAAAAAAAAGAGAAAAAAAGAATTGAGCTATCCCTGGTACATAGTGAACATTGAGAAATTAGTACCTAATTAATAATTAAGGCATGAAAACTTGTTAAAAGTAATTATTAATGATTTACATACCATTATTTGAAGTTTCTGTTATCTGAAGAACAGTAACTATAAGAACTAGTTTTGGGGTTAGATAAACAGTTTTTGGAACACTTTATTTTTTGGCACTGAGAATCAAATTTAGGACCTAGTGCTGCAGGCAGCGTAACGCCTCTGAGCTAAATCTCTGTCCCTGGAGCACAGTATTTTAGAATCTTTCTGTGTCAAGTCTCACTATAGTTATAAGTGAGTAAAACATTATTAAATATGAAGTATATGTGCAAGTCCTTTTTATTTGTAACCACTTGCATGAATTCTGTTTAGTCTATGTGTAGAGTACTAGATGGAGACCAAGGAGTACTGGGATTTTACATACAGGCCTATGTAACTCAAGTCACTGAACCTCCCTGGTCCTAGGATTCATAGTAGGGCATACCTTGAACTGACTGTGTAGCCCAGGCTGGTATCAAATTCATAGTGATCACCCTGTCTCAGCCTTTGGAATGCTGAGATGATGGGTGTGAGCCACTACACCCAGTGTGCCATAGAGTTTTGAAAGGTAACATTGTGAGTCTGTAAGGCCTTTGAAAACCTCACTTGAAAGAAATTTTTAGGCAGTCTTCATAGTTGAGACATCCTCACGTGTAAAGAACATCTGGCTGTTTTAAGTAATAAGTATCTACTTATTTAATCTTGCTTGAAAGTAGAGTCTTTTGCTTATTACCAGTTTCCCTGTTTATATCTGCTATTTCCTCAGCTTTTTCCATAAATCTGTGGCATCACAAATTGCTGTATATTGCAGCAGACACCAGTGTTGTTTTGCAAGTGTTAGGATGTTTATTCTAAACTTTTTTGCCTCTTGTATGCCAGTGTGTGAGGACTCATACCTAAAAAAGGAAATAATCATCTCCAATTTGGTTCAGCCTTACATTGAACAGTATTAAGGAGCATTTACCAGATATTGGGATATTGCCAAGAAAATTGCTTTTTAATTTAAAATACAAAATTATATAGTATTGAAATTTTTTGTTCAGTTCATTGTGGTGTTTGTCCTAGAATAGACCTATGGCATTCTTGACATCTGAATTTCACAGTAATTCCTGAAGATGATTTCTCCATGATTAAATTCATATTAATAGACTTTTGGCAAGAATGCCACAGAAATATTCTCCTATCAGGAAGCTCATAATAATTGGCTTATTACTGGTATTGTTAATTTTCATTGCTTGGTTAAGGCGATACTTGTCACGTTTGTCCATATAATTAATAAGTCCAAAATCTTTTAAGTATGAAGAGTAGATTTTTTTTTTTTGAGATAGGGTCTCACTTTTTTGTAGTTTAGGCTGACCCTGAGCTCACTATGTAGTTTAGGCTAACCTTGAACTCTTGGCAATCCTCCTGTCTCTGCCTCCTGAGTGCTGGGATTACAAGCATGAGCCACCATCTCTGGCGTTGTAGTATGTGGTTACTGGGGATTGAACTCAGGACCTTGCACTTGCCAGGCAGATGCCTGAACCACTGAGGTAAATCCTCACCCTCAAGAGTAAAGTCATAATTCGGGCCGGGGAGTTAGCTCAGTGGTTCCCGCGCCTGTCTTGCAAGCGCAAGGGCCCGGGTTCGATTCCCCGGTAACCACATAACAATACTGAGTGTGGAGACCCACACCCAGCAGCAACCAGCACCACATACCACAGTGCCGGGCGTGGTGGCTCATGCCTGTAATCCCAGCACTCGGGAGGCAGAGGCAGGAGGATTGTGATGTGAGTTTGAGGCTGAGCTCAGGGCCAGCCTGAACCACAAAAGCGAGACCCTGTCTCAAAAAACCTAAAAAAAAAAAAAAAAAGAGTAAAGTCATAATTCTATGGCTGAAAAAATTTTATTTCACTGAATATATTGCCTTTT
>PVIR01012535.1:0-35373 GCA_004026965.1 Petromus typicus
ATGCTCCCAAACAGACTAGTCATAGGTAGCCGGGATTTGCATGATTTCAGCTGTATTAGCTATTTAGTGTTGTATACCAAATCATTCCCAGTATAATAGCTGAAAAACAGTCATTACCATTTACAGTTCTGACCAGCCAAGAGAACCTAAGCAATTCTGGCTCAGAGTCTTTCATGAGGTTGCAATTAGATAATAGCTGGGGCCAAAATCATCCAAAGCTCAATACTAAGAGATGATTCATTTCAAAAGCAGATCACTCAAGTGGCTGGCAATCTTGTCCTTTCTCCATAAAACTTCTTTTAGAGTTAACACCAAGAGAGGCAGAGGTAGTGATCTCAGATCTTAAAGGAAAAGCTATTAGAGCTTTTATGATCTAGGCTTGGACATCCCACACTGTTTCCTTCCACTATGAAGGAATTTTTGCCATGCTCTGTTCCACAAAGCCCTAAGTGATTCGCTGTAGAGAAAACCACACAAAAACACAAATATTAGAAGATAATTGGAAGGCCATCTTGGAGGCTGGCTATCACATGCAGTCCACTGTATTTCTTGGTGGAGTATAGAGGTTGAGAAGAAGGACTGAAAAACATTACCAAATAATTTAATTACACATTTTCTGATGCCTGACACAGACTTGTCCAGGAATGCCCAGATGATGCTTCATGTCATATTAATCCTTTGAGTTTGCTTCAAATGATTAAGATGCTAAAACTCTCCCTGCCTCCTTGCCTTCCCTACTGGAAACATATATACCACATATGGAGAAAACACTGAGCAAATTTAGACCATCAACAGCTCTGAACTTTTTCCCTTAAAGTGAATGACTTAGAGATCTTTACCAAACCAAAAAAAAAAAAAAATCTGATACCATTTGGGGATGTAGTTCAGTGGTCCCACCATCTGCCTGGAAGGTACAAGTCCCAAGTTCAATTCTGCCAAAAACAAAAATCTGATGCCTAGATCTCTAATACTAGAGATTCTATTGTAATTTCCTGGATGCAACTTGAAAATCAGTAGATTTACAAGTTTTAATGAGCTTTTAACATGTAGCAAAAGTCCAGGACCACTATTGGAGGTAGAGGTCTGAATGTCTTCCTGCAAATATTCTTTTTCTTTAACTCTTCTATGCTACTCTTGCAGCCTTTCCTTTTTACATAATGGTTCCTAGTTTCCCAGATCACTCTCTGAGATAATTCTTCACTTCCCACCAGAGTGGGAGAATTTGTTGTTCTTTGTCAGTATCTCATGAACTGCATTAACCAAGATACAAACCTTCCACTGCAGGATAGGAATCAGTTCTATTTCCAGGGCTGGGAAAAAAGGGGAAAAAAACTTCAGGTTGCTGACTACAGAGTGATGAAATCTCACTAACTGCCTAAAAAGTGAATTCACTGCATCAAAAAAAAAAATTATTATCAACCAGAAGCCACACAGTCTAATCTAATATGAGAAAACAAGTCCTTTCTGTTAACATAACCTTGATTCTGCTCCTTGTGAAAAGTATGCAACCTCATAATGAGATATTAAGTCACCTCTGATCCTTTCCTTATGTTGTAAGGGTCACTAGTATAGCTGAGAAAATCTACCATATTAGCCACTGCACCGATGCTAGTAAGACTATTACCTCACCCTTTCAGACCTTCAAATCTCTGCTCACGTAGAGCAACATCAGCGAAACTTCATACCCCCATGGGCAATGAAAAAACTCTATATATTAGAAAGTATCCACATTTAGCACAGATATAATCTACCTGAGGATCTCGTGAATTGAGAATCCTGAACTTCCCATGAGAACAGAGATTCCACATCTCTACCAAACTCCTAGCAGCTGTTCATGTTGACAGACTAAAGGCCCCACTCTTGAGTATCAAGGATGCAGAGATGTTCATAGAAAAGCAAGAAAAAATGATTTCAAAGTTCTTGTCATCTCTCCTCTTGAATGGTGTACTTTTCTGCAAAACTAAAATAGAACTTTTATTCATAATAGCTTTTAATAATTGGAAAATTCCTTGTTCCTATACGTTCCATCTCCTCCCTTTTTTACTATGGAAAAAGTCTTCTTTTTTAGGTTGTAGACTGCAAATGATTTTGTGAAACACTAGGAGAAAGCAAATTCATAGTATCCTAGAATTAATTATATTTATAACAAGCATGAGTATGTTTACTGCTTCTACTTTTCCAAACTGATCAAATATTGCATAAATACATATTACACTACAGTTGTTATTATGAAATACACAGAACACAGTACTTACAACACCAAAATGATTCATGCCCAGTGGTAGAGTAGTTACATATTGGTTGATGGCTTACTAAACAATATTTTTAAAATTGTATTCTATTAGCCAGTATGTTATCTTTGTAACACTAGGAAAAAATGTTCACATAAAAAACCTGTGCCTACTATTCTCTCAGGAATTATCTTCATTGTTCTATTTCTTTAAAGTATCCATGGTATTCTGAGTCATTGTTTATTCCAATGTATTATCATCAGTGATAAAACCAACTAAAATAGCTTCCTGACTCCTCCTTTAAAACAATGGCAGTTCAAAATATATAAAAAAAAATTACCAAGATATTTTGAGCAGTAATTTCTCTAATTTAATATTGAGACATTGAAGAAGATTATATCTTTCTTTTATCATTTATGATTAAAAAGTCCAATCCTTCCAAAAGAAGGACAAATAATAGTGCAAAGGACACTAAACTGTGTCCTCAAAATTCAGCCTATTTAATATAATTTAACATTTTTAGATTCCACTTTTACTATGATATTCTTTTAGCTATTTAAAATGTACCCTAACATTGGATGGTCTGGTATTAAATAAATTGTATTACTCTTGAAACTGTTATGGAATCATTATTTCAAAGTATTTTCAATTAATATTTTTGTATTTAATTCACATTTGGGTGCACATAGGATACTTTACCTAAAAATTTCTATAAAAAAATTTTTAACATATCGTCATCCTAGAATAAAAGAAAAAGAGAAACTTTCCTTTTCATCCTTGGTTTACACTAGACTAATCATAGAATATTTCCAAACTATACCCAGCCCAGAATAAATATGTGTATGAGATGACCTGGCAAGTTGGACATCCAAGTTCACAAAAGTTGACTTTTCCATAGCAGTCACTTTTGCCACAATCTTTACCTTGGAAATAACATCTGGAGTTGTTGGATCATTCTCTTCAAATAATGTATGCTGAAGTTTTAGTCTAACTCTATGGTAACTATAGCAATGATTATTTCATTACTTACTATTATGGTGAACCCATAGAACACTGTACATAAGTACTGGGGAACAAGACTGACACCTCACTCTGGTTGCTGCTGTTCTATTGGCCTCTGGAAGGACACTGTAAAATACAAAGTCAAGTAACTGTGTCCTCAATTAAACTCTAAACATAAACTACAGTTTGCCTGAAAACTAAAAGATGTGGCTATCTGCCCTGCTTTGTTACTGACCAATTATTTGAGTAAAACAATGGGTTATACTAAGCCTTAGTTAATTCATCTATAAAAAACGACTTGTTTAGATACAACTGAAGTCCTTTTGATCAATGAAAATACCTATTATTAATCTAAATTCTAAAACTGAATGAGGAATCTATGTGCCTTACTATTTTCTCATAGCCTCTTCTACAGTATCTTATTCTTGAAGTTCTTTGAAAATTTTCATCCACAGTAGTTTTAAATTCCTGGCTACCCTTTGGAAAAGGAAAATTCAATAATCTACAAACATTATACACTGTTAGCCAGCAAGCATTTATTAAGAAACCTCTAGAGACACATTACTACATAAAACCAAATTATTTCAGACCTAAGTGAATATCAACTACAGGCAAGTGGGCCATTCTTCTTATAAGTGGAAATGTTAGTGAGTAAATATCAAGGGGGAAAGAAAAATTGTGATGGTTAAAAAATAGGGAAACAAAGCTTATATACATAGGGGATTGGGGTTTGTAAGGTGAGTAGGGGGATTGGGAAAAAATGAGAATCAAGTCCTGTCATATACTGGTACAAATTCTCAATGTTGAGTTCAATCGTGATGTGTATATAAAATGTACCTATTTCATAACTTTAAAAAATGATTCTTATAGGTAATGGTTTCAAGTAGAAATACACAAAGACATCTTAGAGATGTGGAAGGTCCCTCCATCTCAGCCCAGTTAGTTTCCAGGGCAATGTAAGCAGGTTTAACTCATTGGAAGGGAAGTACATTTGAAGAAACAGCTCTGATAAGACAACCTCAGAGGTCTAGCCTTGATAGCCTATCTCTAGGATATATTATCTTATAATGTTCTCTGTAATACATGAGATACAATTTTCATGCTAAATTATAATTGGTACTTGCTGTATTTCTTCCAAATACCTGTATTCACGGCCACTAAAACACCTTCCCATTTGAATCTGACTTCCTAGATATCTGTCACTACCACCTGTGAAAAATAGGATCCCACTCCAGAATGAATATATCTTCCAACTGGGATTAGCAGCTCCTGGTACATCTATAGCCTGGGTTCACATTTTGTCAAAATGTTGTGAACAGTGCTCATGAAGAATGCTTGTAACAGGACCTCTTCCTCCAATAAAGATAGACATTAACCATCAACTTTAAGAAGGATTAGGATTATGTAGATGTTAAAAAGAGGACTGAGGAGGCCAGGGATTTAGATCAGTAGTTCCAGCAGCTGCCTTATAAGGGCAAGGTCCCAAAATTTATCCCTAGTGCAAAAAAAAAAAAAAAAAAAGAGGATATAGAAGGCAGGAGTGAGTACATAGATATAAGGGATTAAGGAGACAAGTGCAGCCAGCTTGAAGAGGAGCACCACTCAGGGAGGTGAGGGTGGAAACAAGCTGTACTCAAGCCAGGGAGACTTTTTGATGGAATTGTGGCCTCTGGTCCTGTACAACTGACTTCAGGAGTGCTTAGCTTTTGTTGATAGTAACAGAGATGACAGCTGAATTTTAGGAAGTTTGTGAACACAAAATGTGATACAAAAACTTTTTAAACTATTCCAATGAAAGACACATTACCAGCACTCCCTATCAAAATATTCCTCTTCACTTTAATCACACTTGTCCCATCTTTCCTGCCATTTTCTGAAGCACCTCTGACAGTCTCATTAGTTATGCAGTCATGGTCATGGCTGCCTTAATGTCATGAATACATTCAAAACATTTACCTTGTGTGGTTATTTAGATGTTGAGGAGGAGCCAGAAGTCACAGGGTGCCAGATCCAGATGAAGACAAAGCATGATGTTTTTGTTTGATGTCAATTCTATAAGCATTTTGAATTGCTTCAGGACACTGAAGTAGCTGCAAAAAGATACTCATCATATAAGGTGTTTTGCTTTGTTTTGTTGTTTGTTTTGTTTCATTTTGTTTCTGAAACAAGGTCTCACTTTGTAGTGCCAGCTGGCCTCAAACTCATGGTGATCCTCCTGCCTCCGTCTCCTGAGTACTGGGATTATAGGTGTGCCCCCCACCACCACACCGTTTAAGGTTCACTTCAGAAAATAGTTTTGAGATTCCAGCACATGATCTATTAGCCTGTTGGTTTGGTGCCTGTGACAAAGCAGCAAATCACAGTGACAGGACATGGTACCGTGTGGCCAGGAAGCAAGGCAGAGAAAGAAAAAGAGACTGGGGCTCAAAATCCTCTTCAAGAATATGACCCCAGTCACCTAAAAACCTTGCAGTAGGCCTCACCTCTTCAAGTTTCCATTACCTCTCAAAAGCCCCAAGCCTTTTACATACGGGCCTTTGGAGGGAATTTCAGGTCCAAACCATAGCAAGTACTTTAGACATCAGTTGAAGAGGCCACACTTTCTTCCTCGTGTGTAGACTTAGGGCCCTAGGAAGGAAATGACTAATGTTTACTCACAAAAAGATAACAGAAAGGAGGTGGCAGGAAGTGGGTCTGTCTATGAGTAATGGAAGGAGGAGAAAACAAAAAGAATCAAGATTGCTCTAATTCGTCTAGCACTTTTCCTCCCGGGGCAGAGTTTGGCTTTCGGATGACCACCGAGTCAACATTGGCAGCGACTCAGCCACCAGACCAATATCCAGGAAGCTACTGAAACCACAAAGGACTTTAAAACATATTCGTCTGGGTTTCAGTGTTATTCCCCAGAAATGTCGGTAGTCCCCAACACCTCCCTGGGTGAAGGATGGAAACAAGGCTGACACAGGCGAGGAGCAACAACTGGGCAAGCGGCTGAGTCACAGCACCTGGCACAGGCGTTTCCTTCTATCAGAACCTGAGGACACTTCCTAATAGCGCTGCCTTCAGAGAGAAGCTTTTCCTAAGATGAGGAGAAACACTCTCCTGATTCCAGCGCAGGAAGAATGAGGTCTGTTGCTATGAAACAGAGTCAATGGGCATGCCAAGGGGCGTGTGCCTCCCGAAACACCAAACAAGCACAGAATCACAGGGCCTCCTAGTGCATTCATTTCCCCAACATGGAGTATGTCGGTGATGCCGCTTGGTCCTGGGGCCTCCATCTGAGCTGAGGTCGCCTCCCTCTCCTTTTGCCTCAGTCCAGTGTTTTGCTTGAATCTGAGTCATTAGCTCCTTGAGCTGGCAGGAAACATAGCTGAGCTGGCAGCTCCCTTTCCCCCAGGCTGAGGGAGCGCCTTGGCTGACACCTAGGCAACCTTTTCCAGCCCCACACTCGGAATAGAACCAATGAATGTGAGTAGAGTAGAGTCCGGGCTGCATTCACAGAGGAAAAGAGAAGCCAGTCTGGAGAAATCCATTAGTTGAAGCTCTGATTTTTGAAGGAAAGAGATTATGAAATGTCCTCTGCTGCTCACTAAGTCCATCACATATTTGGTGTTTATCCCCCCAACTCTGGCCCGTGGACACCTCTAATCTAGCTTCTACTCCAACCCTAAGATTCGTATTCTCTGTCAAGTTTCTGGATAATCCTTCCATCTAGAAATCTTCATCTTCCCTCTTGTTTCTCCTGAACTGCAGCTATTCCCGCAGCCAAGTTCACATTCTTGGGGTTCCTCCTTAATCACAGGCAGAGAACCAGCTGCAGTTAGAGGGAGTCAGGAAAAGGCCACTTTCCTTCCCAATTCCACTAAAATCCCCTCTCAACTGCATTAGAAAGAATAAAACCGTCAACAGAAACTGAGGAAGCATCAGTCATTGACACCCCATGTCCCATGAGGAGTCTGATTAACTCCCTCAAAGATCAAGGGGACCAGCCAAGAGAGAACCTGATTTGGGGGAAGGAGAAAAGTCAGTGAATATCGTGCAATGATTACCACAGTGTGGGTGACCCTGCAGTTCAAGGAAAGGAGAGTGAGGGCCTAAACACCTGGACGATGAGAATCTGCTAAGAGAGTTAACATGTGTTGAAAAGTAAGGACAGAAAGTTGGAAACAACCCTCACTTCCTTCAGGACTTTTTTCCTTCAACCAACCTGGTGACTTAAGTTCAGACTGAGCCTTGGCCCCTTTTCTGCATGTAGAACCCAATGGCAAAAATCACCCAAAACAGCTCCTGCGTTCCACACGCCCCTCTCCCAACTCCCTGTTCCCTCCCAACCTCTCACCATCTTCTGCCTCTCCCTGGCTCTCACTCACTTCATCCCCAGCCTACTCAAACTCCACTTTTTTGAAATTTCTCCACACATGGCGAGACTCCCACACCCAAAGCCCCTGGCTTGTTTTCTACCCAGCATTCCACTGTTCCTTCCCCTCTGTGCCATTGCCTGATACCTTCCAAACCCTCAGACCAGCACCTGCTGTCAATCAAATGCTTGACCTCTAGAAGGCAGTCTTCGGCCATCCAATTTAAGTAGAGTAAAAACAGAACACAATCTCAATCTCTAAAATATTTGATATGGTTTATGTTTGAAATGTTAACACTGGTGGATGCCGAATGTGGAAAATAACATCTCTCACTCCCATGGTCCAAAAGAGAATTTTGCAAAGCAGCTGTATTTCCTATATTAAAAATATATGCAGTTTTGTTATGAATTGAGCCCTTTCTTTTCACAGACACTAGCTCTTTGTTTATTTCAGATAGGAGCAGCTACACAGCTGCTCCCCTGTTCAATATTTTCAGCATATTAGTTATGAGAGATAACATTGAATTATTAATATAAATAATGTATTATTACTGCCTCACCTGTATGTGTGAGAGGTCTTGGAAAATAGTTCTTATACTTAGTATGGAATGATTTTAGAATCAGATTTTCACAGCAGAGGAGACAGGACACTTAGAACCATCCATTTCTCCTTTCCAACTGGTTCAGATGAAATGTCTCCTCCAATCCTCCCCATGTGCCCACTCTGAATATTTACATGCCAACCTCAGCCACCTGAAAGACCTTCTGTCTTGGCATCTGAGCACCGTAGTTACTCACACCACTTTGGCTTAGGAATAGAAAGGGTGAAAGCCATTAACTAGAGAGCGAAGAGGAAGACCCATTAATTTGAAGAACTGAGAAGAGGCCTATGTGAGGAAATGTGAATTACAGAAGTCAAAGGTAAAGGGAAATACAGAATATCTAAATTCTTATAATAAATTTACCTTTAATGAAACATAGCACTTAAAGCACCATTAGGTGTATCTAAAGTTCTATAATATCACTCTTAGAGAAATGGCACCATTAAACAGATAGAATTCATGGAAAAATAAGAAAACTGAAGTAAATCCTTAACTTGAATTCTTGACTCTTCAAAGAGAAGAAAGATTCTCCAGGAATCTGTTTTTCAAAATCTTCTTGCTATTCTCATTCACTGAAAAATAAAACAACAACAAAAACAAAAACAACTCCCAAGACATTTTCTTCAAAATAACCAGCAATTTTTCACTTTTTACTAGTCAGGCTTCTACCTTCCAGGTTTATGTTGCTACTTTCTGCACTTCATCTCTTTGGTATGACAAGGATTGACTGTCTTTTCCTGATCCCTTCCAGCCAACAGTCACCCTCAGGTCCTATCCTTCTATAGTCATGCTCTGGTTTCCTGTACAAAGTCCAGAGAGTCCAGGCCATCCCTCCCCAGATGGCAGAACTGAAGATCCAGAGTCCTAAATATCCTGCACAGGTGTGAGAGTCTGAACATGTGACAGGAATCGTTCTGACTGGTCCACATGTGCTCCTAGGTAGGAATGGTAAGGAGAGTTGTGATGTATCCCTACGTCTTGCCTGGCTAAAGTCCTAAACTTTGATGAATTACTGTAAAGAACTGTACATAACAGCAGATTATATCCCACTAACATACTAGCACCATTTCCACTGTGGATAACTGTTGTGATTCTATTCCTCTCTTTTTCAGTTATTTATCTTTTTAATACCTTGGTCTCCCCAGACTCTGAGACCTCTCTTTATTTTTCATATATTCCACCACCAACTTCTGATCCTGATAATTATTAACACTGATTTCCATATATTTTGTCTCATTATCTTGCTTATTTCAGATAAGTAGATATAGTTCCTCTTATTCCATCTTAGGACTCATGCCCATTATAGATTTAACAAAACTTCAGGTTATATTTGATAAGTTAAATTGCTCTGGGGAGTGGTTTTTGACATACAGTGATCTTTCTGCCACCAAAATGAGATGACAAGTATCCAACATACTTCATTGTGATTTCTGGTTTTAGTGTTCAAAATATAAAAGGATGTCAAAATATGCAGCAAATAGAAGGATTTTAAAAATGAACCAGAATAGACACTTTTCCAAAGAAAATACAAGTGGCCAAGAAGTATATGAAAGGAGGCTCAATATTACAATCATGAGGAAAATATGAATCAAAATCACAACAGGATATCACTTTATTCCAGTTGACTGGCTATTATGAAAAAGACAAATGATAGTAAGTCTTACTCAGTATGTGCAGAAATGAGAGTCTCTACATACTGCGGATGGGAATCTGAAGTAACATCTCTGTTACCAGAAACAGTACAGAGGTTCCTCAAAAACTTAAAAATAAACCACCACTTGATCCAGTTATACCATGTCTGAGTGAATATCCAAAAGAAATGGAATTGTTATGTCAAAGAGATATCTGTACTTTTGCTTTTATAGCACCTTTATTCACCACAGCCAAGATATGGAATCAATCTAAAGGCCCATCAACAGATAAGTGGATAGAGAGAATGTGATAAATTACATAATAGACTAGTATTCAACCATAGAAAAATAATGAAATTCTGCCATTTTCTGCAATATAGTTGAATCCAAGGGTATTATGGTAAATAAAGTGTCATGCACAGGAAGATAATTACTATATTATTTCACTTGTTTGTAGAATCTAAGTATTGATTACATAGAAGTAGAGATCCTAATGGTGGTTATTAAAGCTGGAAATGTCAGGAAGGAGAGGAAAGACACCACTGATATCTCTAGAAATGACTCATTTGTGAAGCAATTCTACATAATTTGGGGGAAAATTATTTCACAATTAAATTATGATTAGGCCTGGAAATCTTGTTGATATCCTGGCTATGACATGCTGAAACATGACTTCATTTTGCCTTTGATCAGTGCTGAGATCTCAATGGCCCCTCGACACTATGACATTCAAGGACAAGCTGGCATCAGCTGAAGGCCTCCTGGTTCTTTGAGAATCAAGTAGAAAAGTCTAACCTGGGGAGGGACAAATTCTTTACCACTTTAATTCATCCCACCTACTGTTGTAAAATGTTTTTACTACTTAACATGAGACACTAACCAGCATAAGATTCTCATAGTTTTAGGATTACTTCCACCTCTGAGTCATCTGTTAATTCCTATGAAGAACTCAGGAAAAAGTGACAAACTCAGGGTATCTTCATTTTTGCTGCCATAGCAGCACAGATCAAGCCTGAAGCATAGCTTCTTCTCTAAGCTTTCTTTCTTACCTTTATTCATTAATTCAGCTTGTACTGTTGTGGCTCACAGGAGACTAGGACTCACTGTAGAGGTTCTGGTAAGGTCTCATTTCCCTGTTCCCTACATTTCTAGGGATGTTTTTCACAGCAAGATCATAGTAATTCATGACAAAATTCAGAAGGCTCCCAATTTACAATGTCTCAACTTAGAACTTTTCAATTTTATGGTCACATTAAAGTGATGTAAATTCAGTAGGAACAGTACTAGACTAGGCTAAGCTCTGGTGTTTATTATGTAGGCATATTAACACAACTTTGACATGATCTTCTCAACTTACAACATGTTTATCTGGGTGCAACACAGTGCTATATAGAGAACCATTTATGTTGTATTTTTTATAAATACCAGGGATGGGACTGAGGATCTTGTACTTGTGATACAGGTAGCAGAATCACTGAACTAAATCCCCAGGCCTGTGTTGTACTTTTTAAAAGAGGAAAGAGCATGGGTACTATATTCTCCAGTCGCAAGATTGGCAATGCTATGAAGCCACGCATTTTTAAACTAAATTTAACCATTCTGCAAAGTATATATATTATAATTGTGTTGTATAGGCTAGAAACACCTAATGTTATCAGTCCACTTAAAAATAAATACATAAATAAATAGAAAATACTCAAAGTAAAATAGGGTGAAGGGGGAAAAATAATGAGATTATAACAAAAAAGAAAGGAAACAAATTTCATGTATATGGGGGGTGGTAGAGTGGGTAAGGCTATGGGAAAAAATGAGAATTAAATTGTGTCTTATACTGGTACAAATCCCCATTATGGAATGCAATCATGATGCGTATATGTAATGTACCAACAAAGATTTCAATTAAAAAATAAATAAATACATAAATAAATTATGTAGGCACAAAAACAAAAATAAATTGATGAGTAGCAACTTTCCAGGACTTTTGTAACAATTATCCCAAACATGATGCCTTCAAACAACAGAGTATTCTCTCAGAATTCTGAATCTATCCTTATGTCTTCATATAATTAAAATACCCTTGCCAGGTGTGGTGGTACATACCTGTAATCCTACCACTAAGGATACTGAGGCAGGAGCATCACTGGAAGTTGAAGGCCAGCGTGGCTGCAAAGTGGGCTCAAAGCCAGTCTGAACTACATAGTGACACTCTGTTTCAAAAAAGAAAAACAAAACTAAATAATTAAAGTGCATTTATTTTATTCTAACTTGCATCTGCTAACATTGTGCTTTGTTCTTAAATTCTACCATGCTTGCATATAAAATTTAATTTAATTTAATTACAATAGACAGGATGTTTTTCTAATGAAGAAAATTTCTGGCACCAACTTTTTTAATTGAGGGATTCCTGCAAATGGTTGCATAGATATAATTCTAGTGTGACTATAACTAACCCTTCTTGTGCAAAAGCCACAGGTAAGAAGGCAGAGCTAGAGAAATTTCACTGTTTTATATGCCAGAGAGAAGGGAAGAAATGGTGTGCCTGAAACTGCAGCTAATGCTAACATAGCACCAGTTATAAAATGCATCGATGAATTAAGAAACAATTACAGTGTGAAAGATATTTGACTCAATATGGCTGTGTGTTTTCTGTGTGAATAGACAGAGACATACTTATGTGTGGTAGATACTTCATGGGGTTGCTCTCCAACAAGTTGCTATTCAGAAAATTTCCCCAGCTTCCTCCATTGTGAATTTCTCTTCTTTCTCCTTCTATCCCTAGGAATCTAGCCACACTAGAGCCCACTGGCTCCATTTAGCTTAGCCAATCAGTTAGAATTAAATGAGAAATACCAGAGGTGAGGAATCTTTGCAGCCAAGTCACATTAACAGAATCATGTAACAGAGGATGCTGGGGTGTTTCCTAGCTTTACCTTCTTTCTAGTACCACAGAATAACCCAGAATCTTTCCAGTTATTCTATTTTTTTTTATTAAGTACGGTCCGTTGGTGAAGTTTTTGTGTGCCCTGAAAATAAGAGAACCTTAACCAACATGTATTAATTACTTTTCTCTCATTGCTGAGGCAAAATAACTGACACTCAGAGATAGATGGGAAGGGATTTGTTGGGCTTACAGTTTGTAGAGGTTTCAATCCATAATCAGCTGGTTCCATGGCAGGGATGGCAAACAGGCACACACATGGAGGCAAAGCTAACAAGAGTTAGCAGCTTCTTTCTGCGCTGTTTATCTTATATAAACTTATCAGGATTAGAATGGTGCAAAACTAATCACCTACATGTAGTGATCTAGTAACCGCACACCCCTAAGCCCAGCATCACACATTCCAGATTTAACATCCTCTGGGAAAGCATGAGGCTTTGGGAGGACATCCGGACCCAAGCCAAACCATGACACAGTGCCCCAAGAAAAATTTTGGAAAGATATAAAAGAATTTAATATTCTTGACCTTTGCAAATTGAAATGGATGATAAGCCCTAAAGCAATAGAAGAAAACTCTCTTCATAACCTTCTAATACCTTAGCCCGATGATGATCGTGCTGTTATGGCTCAGCCTGGCTTGGTTTTGAGGTGCTAATTTTACACTCTAAACATGTATAACACTCAGATTTTTTGAGCGAGGTTTCGAGTGAGTTTCTATTTACTATTATATCTCAGAAAAGAATAGGATAGTAGCTTTGTTTGTGATTTTTCATCATTGCACTATTCTAACCCCTTTATCTGAAGGATAAGGAAACTGAGCCCTGAATAGTTATAACATAACCAACCATTTCACACGTATAGTAGCCATGAGTTCATTTCTTCATGCTGGCTCAGAACTAGTCTTGCCATTGGTTGAATAATGATCTGACTTTTAGGTGTTGTAGAGAGTGATATACATCTTTCTGGTAAAGGTGTTTTTAAAAAATTTTCCTTCTATATCATTCTCCATCTGCAAACAATGTGAGAATCATTCTGGTTGATCATACTTAGGAAAGATCATTAGTTTAGCTGGTTACTCTTCATTTCACACATGAGTTGTCTAAATTGGGTTAATTCTATCCAAGTACTCCAATAAAATCACCCTTGTTGAGTGAGTTGGGAGTCCCCGGGAGATGGTGACAAACTATTGGAAGTTATGCGGAAATACTCTGCTAATTCTCGCCTCCATCTTTTCCTGCCACTACTACTAAGAGAGAAAAAAATCAGTATAGTCAGAAAATTCTCATCCCCTGGAAAGGAATTAGCAGAAGTCAAGACAAATGGACCAAATTAGCCATCTGTGCAAATAACCCATCCTGGGAGGTGACCTGTAAGTGTCTTGTCAATGGGAATAAAGGATTTCCAGTCAGGAGAGGCCTTGGGAAAATTGGCCTGGCGTCTCGTAATTGTGAAGCCGTAAACTGTGCAGTTGTGTTTTACTTTGCTGAAGATGATGTCATGGTGCTTTAGCAATCGATTTTAAAGCAAGAATCAGAAAGTAGGAATGCATCACTGTTTGTGCAGGACAGTCTTGAGGGTCAGAGCACAGCCCAGGACCACTGTGATTCCACACGAGGGATAACAGAGATTTAGACACGCAACAGGTGTTTCCTGGAGCATTAAACTCCACGGATACGGGGTTACAAAGAGAGGAAGAAGAGAGGAAGGGAAGGGTGGGTTGAGGTTAAAAGAAGGGGACAATGGAAGAAAAGAAGGAAAAGAGAAGGAAAAGATTCAGGACACAAAAGAAAAGGGTGAAGTTTTTCTTAAAAACAAGCAGAATTCAGACACTCAAAGTGATAGAGTGGGGGGAAGGTCCTGATCCCCCTCCTCAATCTGTTTTATTCTCTTTAATTTTCCTGTTAAAAATTTATATTGGTGTTTCATTTATTTCTTTATTTTCTACACTTGAGATTGAACCCAGGGTCTTGCATATGATAGGCAAGCACTTTAACTCATCATCTCTCTTAGTTTTTTTTTCTGATTTTTGAGACAGTATCTCACTGAATTGCCCAGGCTGGCCTCCAACATGCAGTCCCCCTCCTGTCCCAGCCTCCTAAGTAGATGGGATTAAAGGTATGAGCCACTGTTCTCAGCCTCTTAGTGCAATCTTAAATACGGGCATTATTAGCTTGCTCCTGCTTAAAATTCAAGGCTAGACCTCCCCTGCCTTTAGTTTAAAGTGATTTATCAGTTAAGTCCACACCTTTTATCTCAGAGTGTTACCTCCCCCATCCATAACCTTCCTCAGTGCCCTAGATTTTGTTAAAACTTGCAATGTCCATGAAGATGCTTCAATTTTTCACATCCCTGAGGCTTTTTATATTTTACTGTGTTCAGGCAAAATGAAAACCTGCCTTTTGATCCCCAACCAACACCTCTTTGGTCTTTCTAGTGAGCTTCTCAGTGATCAAACTCAACTCAAGCAAAACTCTTCCATAAAACTGTGCGAGCCTCCCCACCCAAGAATGAGTTTGGAGGATCCCATTGGCCTCTGTCAAATGAACTCCTGTTCTTTGATACTGTTGAGCACTTTCTCATGATAAATTTTTTACACATGCTCATAACATCTTCACAAGTGTTGGAATGAAGGAAGCAGGACCAACTAGTGTCAGAATACTCTGAGACTTGAAAAGTACAAAATAAACACTTCCAAGCTCTTGTAAAATTCTGTGAGGAAGGCTGTTAATTTGTAAAGAACAAATAACAATGTGAATGTTTCTTGTCCACAGCAGCACAGATTATGGTTTTAAACAATGATAGAACATCCTCATTTAGAGTATTAGCATATCAACCAGATGGCATGATAATATGAAAGTAAAACTAGTGCATCTGTTAAAATTATAACATTAAAATAACACACCAATAGAACAATGGGGTACAATTCTTTGAACAGTTGGTTCCCTGGTTTGTGTTAATGTTTAAACATATGCAAACATACATGCATACTATATGCATAAAACTAAACATATATATGTGTTTCAATATGACTGTTACATTATTGTTAACCGTTTTTTGTACAGGAAATTCAAGTTTCTGGATCACAAGTGTGCATCATCCTTATTAAACATGTAGTCATCAGGTCACAGTGCTGGCTCTGTCACTTAACTCCTTTCAACACTGTTACTCACTTCCGCCTGTTGTTGGCTTTTCCTTCATTCTTCCTAAATAAAATATGTATGGTCACCCCCCCACACACAGACATAGTCCCACACATTCAAGTGGAAATAAGAACATTTCTCAGTAAAAGTAGCTGAATAGACCACATTCAGCCAAATAGTACAAAACCCAATAGCCCATTAGTCATAGTGAACTATGATCCACTGAAATGACTGACTGGGTAACTGGGTCAACTAGGGAATGGTTGCCTACATCAGTGACCTATTCCACTGAGCTCTTTCCTGCTTCCACCCAGACACAGAGTAAGATGTAGGTGATTCATAGGGATGCTCATGCCATGCCCTCCAATGGGAGCAATCCTCACTTTCTCACACCTGAGAACCACAACTACAGCCTCCATTCACAAAGATGAGAAGTGGTCTGCAAAGCCAGTAGCCCATAATCTAGGCCGTGCAAATTTCTCAGGAAGATGAACAGACTTCAGGGGACTGGGAAGACACCCCCTTAGGTCTCTTCCTGAGACTGAGACTTAAGTTCAGATTCCTCCTAAGAGATGGGCAATATGAGCTCACCGACTTAGTACTTAGATTTTTTAAAAAGCACTGCACCCTTTCGTAAGATAAATATTACATATGATTAGAATTTTCTCCTAGTTGATTCCCTTTCTTAGCCAGCATTCCTTAGGAGTGGGAAGAAATCAAATGTATTTACCACACGAAAGTCTTTCCTGAAGTATGTTTAAGTGTCAGATTAAAACTAACAAAGGACAGGAAGCAGAGAGTTAAGATCTAAACTCCATCTGGAACTCACCGGCTGGTGCCTAGGTGTCAAGGGGGCATGAAAGAACTTGAGGTCATAATTAACTACTTATTTCCCTTCATTTCAGAGATATTAAACTTCAAAAAAATATTAAATTGACATGAATACCCAAGTGTCCTTCATCCATACAGGGCAGTTTTCTGCACATATCTCTTACTTAAAAGGTGTGTTTCAACCTTACACCTTTTTAGAAGTAGAAAAAACATCTGTTAGCTTCAGTAAATCCCTTTTTCTATATATTTTCTGGTTGGTCTGAGTCCCTTCATTTCTAAAAATATATATAAATCAATAATAAGAAAAATAAAAGATATTATAAGTAGAACAGTTTTCTTATCAAATAATACCTAACAACTTATTTATTTTCAGTTTTATAAGTCAAACCATAAGATCTTATTCAAGCTTAACTTTTAGTTCTGGGAGGAACTCCAATATCAGACAGGCTTTAACTACTCCTGGTTATGTTTTAAATTCAACCAACAGGAATAATTTTGATTTCAGCATACTGGTAGGTCGGTAATACGGCTCCTGTTCAGAGACAGGCTTCCCATGGCACCTGGCATACCTTTTTGTGGTTTTACTTGCTTTTGCTTCTGCTTTTGCTTTTTTTTTTCTCAGCAGGATTGAAACCAGGGCCTTCACAATAAGCTATGTCCAGTTTTTATTTTGCAACTAGAACTCGCATTAAGTTGGCTGGGCTCAATCTTTGTGATCTTACTGACTCAGCCCCTCACGCCTCTTAGATGACAGATGTGCACCACCATATTTGACCTTCCTCTAAGATTCTTCCCCCCCTGGTGCTGGGGTAGATATCTCTCCACTGTGCAAATGGGTCTACTGATTGGAACCAAGACTGCACTGGCTTATTGTGTTATAGCAAACCCCAATTGGTCTGTGATGAGTAATGCTGTTGAATCAATTGACAGGAATTATGAAGACCAGTTATAAGGAGGAACAATAGGGATTTGCAGAGATAGGCTCTTAAGGTTCTAACTTGCAGTCCTTGGAATCCTTCCCCATGGTGCTCCTTTTGCTCTGTGACTTGAGGCAGTTGTTCCAGATGATTCATCACTCCATATAAGAGAACCAGAAGATGATTCCTCACCCAAATCTGCCAAGTGAATTTTTCAGGTAATTCTTCAATTACCACCAAAGAAGGGTAGGGGGTCAATCCTCTTTTAATACAGTTTCTATATTATCTCTTATTTTTAACTCCCTAATGTAGAAGATAAATTAATACTCTTCCTTTAACCAAGTAACACAAGGCCTTTTTTACATTTAACACTAAGAGCAAGAGTATGGGGTAAAAAGGACAAACATCAAAATGAGCTTTAAGTTTAAATAAGAAGTGGACAGACACTCTGTCTCCCTCTGAGTGGTAGAAGCACAAACTTCTTTCCTGCTTCCTAGAAATGCCACCCATCTTTTCTTTACCACATACAAAGACTGACCTTTCACTTAATCTTACAAGAGAAAAACTCAGACATTGAGAAAAATGTTCCATATTTGTCCTTCAAAAAATTGTTCAGTATTTATAAAGTATGATAAAGTCTACAAAAAGGAAATATTAAAGACAGAGAAAATTCATGTGATTCATCCTCTAAACTGGTTATTTCAAAGTAAAGGGTTCACAACAAATATTACACTGGACTGAGAACAAGGACAATGGTTTTAAACTGAAATGGTCCCGGCACACCTGGATATGGTGTTTCTGTGCAAGTAAAGTTATAAAATCTTCCAATGAGACTTTCAGCACCTGTCCTTAGGTAATTAGTGGGGAGATGAACAGTGTCTGGTTTACCTGTATTATAGAAAGAGCCAAATGGATTCAGAAATCTCCAAGGAAACATAGAACTTAAGGCTATTACAATAGAGATTTAGGGTAATTGGGCCATAACTTCACTGCTACAATGGAACAGATATGAGGAATCAGAATGTGCAAAACTCTGTCACTTCATAGATTGGGGAGACTCTTGTTCATAGACAGGTACATCATAGGTGGATGTTTGGGGGTTTTTTGAGTAAATGAATGATATCTTTTGGGAGCATTTGGGGAAATGTGCACAAATTTTCCAACTACTCCCACATAACTTTTGAATATTCCCTATTGCAAAATGATGACTACATTAGGATCAAGGCCATAAATGGAATAGAGAAGAAACTCTGATATATAGGAAATGTATTAATATTTTTAATGAAATCTTTATTGGTACATTACGTATACACATCATAATTGCACTCCACAATGAGGATTTGTACCAGTATAAGACACAACATAATTCTCATTTTTCCCATAGCCCTACCCACCATACTACCCCCCCTATATACATAAAATTTGTTTCCTTTCTTTCTTGTTATAATCTCATTATTTTCCCCCTTCACCCTAATTCACTTTGAGTATTTTTTTAAAGTTTTTAATCTTTATTGGTACATTACATATACGCATCATGATTGCACTCCATAATGGGGATTTGTACCAGTATAAGACACAACTTAATTCTCATTTTTTCCCATAGCCCTACCCACCCTACCACCCCCCCATATACATAAAATTTGTTTCCTTACTTTTTTTGTTACAATCTCAACATTTTTCCCCTTCTCCCTATTTTACATTGAGCATTTTCTATTTCAAAATATATAACATACAATTCTAGGACTCATTTACATCTTTATTTTCTCACACCAGAGAAAAGATGCAATATTTACCTATCTGTAACCTATTAATATTTTTAAAAAGATAAAACCCTGCACTGAAGATCTGAAGATATTCCTTTCAGTTCTGCTAGGTTGATATCTAGCTTCATTACTGTTAGAAAATATTTGTCCTTTTATGGACTTCAGTGATGGATTTTGAGTCTCTGAAATAGATGTGTTCCTTTATATGTATGTACTATGTAGAATGTGCAGCTCGTTAGTGTGTGGAGAAGAATGGCCTTTCTATGTTGTCTACCTGAGAGCTCTTTGTTCTGCCCCAGTCAGTGCCTCTGTGAGGCTTTCTCTGCAAAAATGCCTCCCAGTAGGCCTAGCCAACCAATCGAGCTCCCGTGTGTTTATTCTGTCCTTCCAGCTTTGCACAGCCATGTAGTGTGACTAAGTCCAACACCCCATAAGCAGAAATGTGCTGACATGGGCATTCAAAAAAAAAAAGCCTTTACTTCTGTTGTTTTTAAAGGATGCCTATCATACTCATTTGTTTTTTCCCTTCTTGAAATTCATTGAGCATTATTATGGTTTCAGAGATGACATGTTGAATTGAGTCCCCTGCAGGTTAAATGGGAAAACTTTGGAGATGTAAGAAAACATATTTTACCACAAAAAGAATCAGTGCTGAGATAATTATATCTTTGAATTCACAAATACAGAGGCAAAACTTTCACCCATTTTCAGGGACTTTGGAAGGAGATAAGGAATGAAAACAATACATGGAAGAGCTTCAGTTCCTGATTAATGTTTGAAAGTTGAGATAACACAAAGTGTTCCCTATTCTTGACACTCAGTAATGACTACTTATACTCATGAACAGCACATTGCTCTTGAGTCATCTTTTTAGGGCAATAACTGCCTTTGCCTGAGAGCAGAGCCTCACACTGTTTACACAGGATCTTCTATGACCCTTTTAAGTAACCCATCCTTATTGTTTCCTTGATTAAATGATGAAAGTTAAGAAACTTGTGCAATGTTTTGCAAAGGTATGTTCTTGACTTCACTGAGTAGGAACTGAAAAGCAGAATGTCCAGTCTCAGATTAAAAATTCATTGGTAAACACTTTACTCCTTTACTACAATATGGCAGAAACTAGCTTGATACTTTTTGGGCAAACTGTGTTCCCCTGCTATCCTGTGCCTAGGTAAAGACATGACTGGTTTTCACCATGGAAATATGAATAGAAAATATTCTTTGGGGTTTAACATAGCATTTAGCAAACTACAATGTTCTGGTCAAATCTGGCCAGTGATGCTTTAGTGGCACACAGCCACCCAACTCATTTGTGTGCTATGACCCTTCGTGAAGGATAACAGCAAGACTGAATGGATTTAACAGAGACTCAATGGTTCGCAAAGCATAAAATATGTATTATCTGTCCCTTTCCCAAAAAAACCAAAGTGTTGACCTTTTGTTTAAGCATATTAAAAATGTGTGCCTTAGTCCTTTCCTTTTCTCCTCATCTGCCACTTGGAAAAGTTCAGACCAATTTTCAAAACATGACTGAATCTTATAGAGACCTATCATGAGAAAGCTTAGATTTCTGAATGGTTGCATGGAGTAGAGGCTTCTCCTTCAATCATAGGTCAACCCTCTACCCCCAAGACAACAATGGTACAACCATGAGGGCAAAAAATAATAATAATAATGGTATATTGTATTCAAGTACTGAGGTCTGGGAGACCCTTATCCTAGCAGCAAATACTAAATGATCCAACAGCAAAGCACAGTATTCTATACTAATATAATATTTTAAAATTGAGTACTTTGGACACTAAATTAAAGATGTTAATTTGAGACCTGCTTCAAAGCTTGGAATAAACAGAAATGACTACTATCTTCTCCAATACTGAGATAAGAGGATAGAAAAATACCAGGAGCTAATTCCAACATCATTATTAGAGTCTTCCTCATGTGATATGACTTGGAGAAATGAGAAGCTTCAAGCTCAAAAGTATATCTCCTAGTTGCCTTATCACGAAAGCCTGCCCGAGGAGTTTTATTCTTTTTAATCTTCTTATTATTTTTGTTGAAATGTGAACACCTCAGGAAATCACTACTTACTGTACATTAGGAGGATTTCAATACATGCTTTTAAAAGGAAAGCTTGATAAACCAACCAAAAATATAATTTTATTCTCTCAAAACATTTAAAATCCAAATATCTGGTACAGAAGGTTATAAAAAGAGGTAGATGCTTCCTGAAAAAGGTCACTTAACTGAGCCCCTTTACTGAGCGAGGACGAGCATGATTGTGAGATATTCCCAGAAGTCATCAGGAATCCAGACATTTTTTGGACACAGAGGTCACAACATCTTCCCTACCTATAGTGCTCATTGTACTTTGCCTGCTTGATCACCTCTTCCCCCGAGAATTCTTCACATCCATCCTGCCTTTTGTCTTATATAAGCTCTGTAGTAATAAGCATCTTAGGGAAGCATGAGACTACACTGCAAGTGTACTTCCACACATCTGTCTCTCCTACCAGGCATCGGGCCGAGGTCACTCCCCGGCATACTTCCTGGAATATAGAATAAGCTCACTAAATATTTGTGAAACTAATAGGAAACTGCTCTCGAAGGAACTGGGTCTCCAAATCTGGTTAACACTCAAAATATCTAGAGAAATATAGAAAAAGATGGATTCACAGGCCTACTGAATCAGAATCCCCAGGGGAAAGCCCACAAAACTGCATTTTTCACAAAAAGATATTGGGTCAGTGAGCTCTATGCTGCTATCTTTTAAACCAGGAATTTTTCAATCCCAAGGCCTGGAGTAAGTTTCAGCCCCTCCCATTGCATCGCCACCAGAACCTCTGAAGTACCACGGAAATGCGGTGGAGATCATCGTTCAGTCACAACGATTAATATCTCCACGATCCAGTCATGGCTGTCCACTTCAGAGTAATTGATACATTGGACAACCATCCTTGCTGTCATGGAGTTTGTGCTCTAGGGAATTAAGCAGGTGGACGCTGTAATAAGTTTGTAATAAGTGATAGGAGGCTTTAAACCAGGAAAGTATTATGAAGTATTAAAGAGGAGCCCAATTTTAGGTGCAGTAATTAAAGGTGGTCGTGAGTAGGGTGGGTAGGGCTATGGGAAAAAATGAGAATTAAGTTGTGTCTTATACTGGTACAAATCCCCATTATGGAGTGCAATCATGATGTGTATATTTAATGTACCAATAAAGATAATAATAAAAAAAAGACTTGAAAGAGAGTAAGAATTCTACCTGGGGACAAGAGTTGTAGAGAAGAACAACTGGTTGTAGCAGTCTCCTGTTCATGGTGAGTCTGAGACACAGGCAAGTGGTGGCTGAAGTAGAGTGAGCAAGGGCTCGAGTGACTTAAAAGGAAACCAAAAATAGAGATATCCCATCCCATGCGCCTGGCAGACTCTCGGGAGGTCATTGCTTCCTCTCTGTGGGAGATGGAAAATCATGGAAAGGTACTGAGTAAAGAAAAAACAGGTCCTGTTTGCTCTTCTAACAGTATCACCATGGCTTTATGCCTAAATTAGATCGAAGTAAGGACAAGAGCTGAGCAGAGAAATCTGATAGAAAGCCACAGCCCTAACTTACGCATGAGAGTGTTCCGGGAAATTACAGCAGAGATGCAAAGAGAAGTATACTTCACAACTTGTTAACTGTCTGATGCTCATATTCTCTAAAGATTGGGGAAGGAGTACGATGAACAATGGAGGATTAAACATAGAAAGATATTTGGTTTTAGATTTGAATTTTTATTAGTACATTTTATATACACATCATTATCACACTCAAAATTGAGAATCTGAATCAATGTATGAAAAACTTAATTCTCATTTTTCCCATTCCCCTGCCACCTTACAACCCCTACATCCCCATACATAAATTTTGTTTCCATTTTTTTACTATCACATTTTTTTCTTTTGCCACATCACTTATCCCTACCCCCCTTTTCTCTTTAAATATTTTGTTTCACAATGTATATCATACACTCTAGAACTTAATTAAATCTTCAGTTGCTCATACCAGAGAAAAGATACAATATTTACACATCATTCAACTATTTATTTCGCTTATGAGTATATCCTCAAGGTACATCCATTTCAGTATAAGAACTCAAAGTTAGTGTTCTTTATGGCAGAATAATAGTCCATTTTTTTTAAAGTCTCTTTGTCTAGTCTCCAGCTGATGGGCATTTGGGTTGTTTCCAAGATTTGACTATCTCAGACTCACCCTGGGTGCATTTATGTCATTCGGATATGAATCTTAATTCTTTCATGTATATACCTAGCAGGGGAATAGCAGGAAAAAATGAAACCTCTAATTTTAGTTTTTTAAGGAATGTCCACACTGATCTCCACAGTGTTTGTACCAATCTACATTCCTACCAATAGTGGAGAAAGGTTCCATCCTCCCCGCAGCCTTGCCAGCACTTATTGCTAGTTGATTTCACAATAGCAACCATTCTTTGTGCAGTGAGGTGAAATTTCAGTGTGGTTTTTATCTTCATATGTTTCTTAGCTGCTTTTACTTCTTCCTCTGAAAAGTGTCTGTTCATTTCAGATGCCCACCTTTGAATGGGGTCTTTAAGTTGAGGGGGCTGATTTTTTAATCTCTTTATATATTTTGGAGGATAGCCTTTTTTCTGAGAAACAGCTGGTAAAAATTTTTCCTAATATTGTAAGTTGTCTTTTCACTCTGCCAGTGGTTTCTTTTGTTGTGAATAAGGCTTTTAATAGAATGAGATCCCAATTGTTGACCTTCTGTCAGTTGTCATGCTATAGAAGCTTTGCTCATAAAGTCTTTCTCTAAGCCAATGTCTCCAAAAGTTCTACCTAATCTGTTTGCAGCAGGTTTAATGTTTTTGTTGTAATATTTAGGTCTCTAATCCACTGTGATTGTAGTTTAGTGCATGATGAAAAAGATAGGTCTAGCTTTAAGCTTTGGCAGGTTAAAGCTCAGTTTTTCCAGCACTATTTATTAAAGAGGCTATTTTTCATCCTTTGATGTTATTTGGCTCCTTTATCAAAGATGAAGTGGCTTAGGGTATCTGGAGTTGTTCCTGTATCTTCTAATCTATTCCACTGATCCTTAGGTCTGTTACTTTGCAGTACCATGCAGTTTTTATCCCAGTGGTTTTGTAGTACAGTTTCAAGTTGGGGACTGTGATACCCCTGCCATGTCCTTGTTGCCTAGAATTGCTTTTTCTATTCTAGGTCTCTTGTGGTTCTACATGAATTTTTGGATTATTTTTTCTAGATCTGTGAAATATGTTGTTCAGATTTCAATGGAGATTGCATTGAATCTGTACAGTAGTTATGGGAACTTCAACCATATTGGTTCTTCCTGCCCAGGAGCAAAGAACATCTTTCCATTTTCTGGTAAGGCACATTCTTCAGTCTCCTTTATCAGAGTAGAGCTCTTTCACCTCCTTTGTTAGATTGCTTCCTAGTTATTTCAGTTTTTTGGATGCTATCATGAAAAGAATTGATATACCAATTTTTTCTCTCGGTGAGTCTGTTATTTATGTATAAAAAAGGCTACTGATGTTTGAAGTCCCTTACTACTGTTGTATGAGTGCTTATCTGGCTTTTCACATCTGTTAATATTTGTTTTATATAGTTGGGTGCACTGGAATTTGTTTCATAAATATTTATGAATGTCATCTCTTCCTCTTGGACTGTTCCCTCTATGAGGATGTAGTGTCCCTCTTTGTCTCTCTTAATCAGTTTTGATTTGAAATCCATTTTGTCTGCAAATAAGATAGCCACTCCTGTTTTTGGTAGTTTTCTGTCCCATGGGGAATTGGTTTCTACACTTTTACTTTCTGGCTATAGTTTACTTTCTGGATTAAGTGTGTTTCTTGTATGTAGGATTTTGTTTCTTAATCCATTCTGTCAGTATGTGCCTTTTAATTGGTACATTGAGGCCATTGACATTAATGATTATGACTGATATGGGTTGATTTATACCTGTCATGATGTTTTCCTGTTATGGCTCTTTTATTTTTTTGCTTTTTTCCTTTTTCATTAACTTTATTGCCTTATCCAATGGATTCACTCTGCTAGGTTTCATGGGTTTGTCTCATTGTTTTTTCCCAGATTTTCTTTAGAAATTTTTGGAGTGCAGATTTTGTATTTGTGATGTTTTTCAGATGTTCTTTGTCATGGAAGTATCTTATTTCCCCATCAGTTTTGAAAGATAGTTTTGCTAGATACATCAATCTAGGTTTGAGATTGTTTTTCTCCAAGACTTGAAAAACTTCACTCCAGGCTCTCCTTACCATTTGTGTTGAAAAATATTCTGTAATCTTGTTGGGCTTCCCTTTGTATGTGTTTTTTTTTCTTTCTTCTAACTGCTTTAATATTTTGTTCTTTTGTTAGATATCTGGAACCTTGATAATGATATGTGTAGGTGTAGAATTTCTTTTATATCACAGCCATTTAGAGTCCTGTGTGCCTCAGTTATCTATATGTCCATTTCTTTTCCTTTTCTTATGTAGTTTTCTGTCATATCTCTGAACAGATTTTTTATATATTTTTTTCACTGTCTTCTGCTTCTTCAGTGACTCCCATCAGTCTTATGTTACTCTTCTTTGTATCGTCTAGAAGCTGTTGGGTTGATTTCTCAGGGTTCCTTGCCACTTTCCATAAATTATTCCTTTTCTGTTCATTAGCTGCATTAACCCACATTACTACTTCCCAAACTTTTGTTGGTGTTCTTAATTACCTCTCCAGGTGAAGCTGTTTGAAACTGATAACAAGGTCTATTGCTTTTGTTATCTGAGATACTTTCCTGTTCCTGAACTCTTCTCTAACATTATTAATCATATCTTTCATTGTGGACACTATCAATGTTTTTATCTGAGATTATCTCTGATTTCCATTTTACTAGATCTTTTTCAGTTACCATATCAGAGTCCTGGTGATTAAGCTTCAGTTTACTCCTATTTACCTTTTCTTTGGATTCCCCTGTGGTAATGCTCTTTGTATCTAGGTTTTTTAAATTTTTTCTCACTCTTATTCCTTTGTCATTGCCAATGTCATTGGTTTAATTCCTTTTCTGCTCTCTGGGCAATGTTTGCTGGAAATATATTTCTTCCTAATATTTGGAACCCTTAAGAGATGGCTACTCTCTAGGTCATCCTTTTTGGGTCTGTAATGGCCCTTAAGAATTGTCAGTTCTGGCACACCATGCAAAGTATTTGTACAATCATATTATCTTTGTTGACAAAATATAATAGGTATCATCAACAGTATCAAATACAGCACAAGAAATGCTAAACTTTGGCAACTATTGTCCTGATACCTTTAACCTCATGAGTTACATCTGTGACCATAAAAGGTGAGCATAAAGGGTCAAAGGGGAGATGGGGAGGTAGAGAGACAGAAGGAGAGGGAGAGATTATAGATAGGGTTAGAGGATCTATAGAGATCATATAGACCTCAGGTACCTTATAGAAGCTAGAGAACAACAGAGACAAAAGGGACAAATAAAAGAGCAGGCCAATAACAACCACAGGGCCACTGGAAACCTGTTCACCCTCCTATAATAATACAGAAAGAAGAGAAATTGGGGGAGACTGAAATGCTTTAACTTCTAGGTGCAAGTTCTGACAGGGGAGGATGAAAGAACAAGAGGCAGCAGCAGGCAACAGGAAGTTATTTTCCATCTTTGTAAAAATTAGAGCAGTTGAGAGGAGAAAAAAAACTAAAACTGAACAGATTCAGCAACAGCAAAATAGAGAAATGAAAAAAAGAAAGTTAGGTCAGAAAAAAGAAAACAAAAGAATTAAAACAGCAACAACAAAACAGCTAAAACACGTAACCAAAAGAATCCTTCATGGCATGGATCTGTTGTCTCCTGTAGATGGTGCAGACAATAGCACACAGATTGAATTTGATTAGTCACAGGGAGACAAATGCCATCCAGATTCTGAATAGAATACTTGAGTTGAGCTCAAAGAACTCCTGTAGGCTTGAACTCTGCAAGAGTCCAGGATCTTGCAGGTGGAATTGACTCACCCAACTCACTGATGTTTGTGGTCAGCAAAATTCCCTCACTCTTCTACTGAGTATTTTTTCTACATGGTGGACCAGTCAGAAGGGCTCTGTCTAGGTTCTAGTACCTGTGACACATTTATTCATTGTCTACAGACAAGTAGATGTTGTCTCTCAGGCTCTTCCCCATGTAACTATTGTGTCCAGCCAGGCCCACAAGGAAATGGAGATTCCACGGCCTTCTGGTCTCACCCAATCACAGGAAAGCAGGGCTCCTGCACCTCAGTCCCTGTGCCATTTCCCCCAGTAGGCCCATAAAGAATGGAGAACCCATGCTCTCTGGTCTGGTCCTGGTCTTGGGAAACCTGCCAACAAAATGCTGCCCAGTGGCCCCTGGGCCAGAAGATATTTATTGATAGGAGAGCTCCTGAGGGCAGGAGGAGTCTTGAGTGGATATCCTAGGAAACCCCACTTTACAGAGTTTTATACTTGGATACAACATGAGCCACATCCAATGAGGTTACAAATATAATCACTTAGGTAATGGTGGTCCCTTTGGGAAACAAGTCACATAGAAAGTGTGGATGGAAAGAACAAAGATTCTCCTTGGAAGCTGTGGGTCTTGAGGTCTCTGCTCACCCCGCTGGGGTGGTTAATGCCTTGCTAGACTTCATTAGGCCCAGTATTTACTCTTTAAGGAAGTAAGCTGTGCTGGTCCTCTCGTCTATCTTGAGGCGTGGTTTTCAGGTGTTTCCAGTGCAGGTGCAGTGTGTTTCACCTTTGTCCTGTCCCTCTGAGGAACCACAGCCTATCAGACTGCCTATAACATTTCTGTTTAGCTCACCTATCTATAATAAGAGGGTGATGGGTGAGACCAGAAGATGTCAAGGGGAGCATGTGAAAAGAGAAAAAGTCAGAGACAATTCCAGAACTTTGGGTGTTAAGCAACTGAAAAGACAGCTTTATCCTTTGTTGAGCTGTAGAGGACAGGGAATTGAGTGGATTGGGGTACAGAGCAGAAGCTACGGTTGGGTTTGTTGAATCAAAACACCAAAGATGGGATTTCGTTAATCTATACATTTCTTCCTCTCAGACCTTCTTTAACTTTGGCCTTCAGTTTCCTAATTTGAATCTCCATTTTCTAAAGAAATGGACAATTGCATATGTTTGCAAAGTTACTTTGTGAAAGCACACAGGACGTTAGTGTGTATGAGTGGAAAGATCAGAGTGATGCCACCAGCCCCAAGAACTTTTCACTTGACCTTGAGAAAACCAGACCAAAGGAAACCATGACCCACAACACCCTCATATTCTTGGGTCTAGAGAAGTCCAGGTGATTTTTTTTTCTTTGCAAATAAATAACTGTTCTTTCTAGAAGCCTTCGTGGCTTGCCAAATTTTGGAAAATGAAATAATAACCTAAGGGAATGTAAGTAACAACTGTTCTGGCAAACCTACCCATTCTTGTCCAGGAAGTAAAAGCATCATGTGTCCCTAAAGGACCTATGCTTTCAGCTGAGGACATCTGAAACCCATGGATTTCCTTTTTAAAGAAGCCAGAATGCACTCTTGCAACCCACCTCCCACTTCTATCCCGTCTCACAACCACCAGCTCTGTCCTTGCTTCCACCCATCAAATCTGGGTAGAGGCAGCTGTCACCACAAAAGTCATGCAGGGCCAGCACAGCCAGCTGGCTCTGTTATTCACAAACAAACTAATCTTGGGGGTTTATTTTGAGCAAAGGGGCTTCCTTTCTTGTGTTCTTCGCGGCCATCCATATTTTTTCTCTTGGGTAAACAAACATCAACTCAAATACTATATTGAACCACACTGTGCGTGTCCAGAACCACATGGTGCTTTTTAAAATTTTCACTTCTAATCAAAATCCTTTATCTCGACAACTTTACCAATGAAGACAGAGACTCAGTTTAAGCATCGGAAATTCTGCTTCATAAACATTATCCCATTAACAGTTTTAATGATCGTGTCTCAAACTGTAGGCAGAAGTCAGAAGTAACAGATGATGTAATGCAATATTTAAAATTTGTAAGAAATCAGCAAGTGTATCTGTTGCAGCACAGCACCATCTACTGGCCAGATTGGGGAAAAAAAGTAGGAGGGCAAGGGATGAAGAGAAGAGGGGTGAGAAGGCTGGTGAGGAGGTGGGTATGTGGAGTTAGAATTAAAAATGAAAAAAGAAAGAGAAGGACTTTGGATTTCTGCTGATACAATTCTAAACTCAGGAAACAGCTCAGAAAGTTTAGGTGAATTCAAAAGGTTCTCAGTTGTCCTATTTATGAAGGAAATTGCTTTAATTTTTCCAAGGTTTAAAAAATGATTAGCCAGCTTAGTATTTGAGAAAAGACATATGAATCAATGGGACAAAACAGAATTAGGTATAGACCGGAATTTTGAGTTCATTATTTTTCTACTAAGTGAAACAATTCAGTGAAAAAACAAATGTCTTCAATAAGTTATTTTGAAAATAAAACATATACAAACTCAGTTAATATCTCATGCTTTGAGGAAAAATTAGCTAAATATCATGATCTAAAAGAAAAATATAAAACTAAAAAATTCTCAGAAGAAAGCATAAAATAAATTCTTTAGTTTCTTTTTATGCAGAAAAATCTTGGACATGACAGCAAAAGCAAATCATTTATCTAAAAAATAGTAAATGGGCATTACAAAAAATTAAGAATTTCTGCTTATAAGTTTCTGACACTTTTAAGGGAAAAGACAATATTAAATGGGAAATGAAATTTGAAAAAGCATGAATCATACAATAATATGAACCCAGAGTAGACATTGAACTCTTTAATAATAAGAAAAAACTAAATTTTTAAACATTTAAATGATTTAAACAAATAAAATTCTCAAAGTTAGTACTGAAAAGGAACGTGGAAATTAAAACCACGCTGAAGTACTTTTACATACCCATAGTGATGGTTTCATTTTTTAAAAATAACTTAGAATATCAAAGAATGAAAAGTGAGTAGGCATCTTATGTTATTGATAATACAAAAACCCTCACAAGACTTTTGAAACAGTTTCTTTTGGAGGGAGCAGGAAGTATTGAAATTGAAGCCAATGTCTTCATACGGACCTACAATTTCTTTATCTGGTCAAATGTACACTTTCTACATTGCTCCTGCTTCTAGGGATTTCCCCAAGTAAGATGAAAATTTATATTTTTTAAAAATTCTATATGATTGTTTATAACCCCTCATCTGTAGTCACAAAAACTATGTCCCCAAACAGGTAAGTGATAAACTAAGACCTATGGAATAATATTAAACAATAAAACTGACAGAACTATTGATCCATTTAACAGCACAAATGAATCTCAAATGGGTTAAGGAGAAAGAGCTACGTGCATATTTTATTACTCCATTTCACAATGTATAGAATGGTGAAAAGTATATTACAGAGAGAGAAGAGACCGGTGATTGCAGGAGCTTGGGAGAGGTTGACTGGAAAGGAAGAAGAGGAGAGAGATTTAGATTCAGACAATCATTACAGCAAAATGTGCATTTATCACAATCATTAGAAATGCACAAAGAAAGGCAAAATTGCACCCTATGTAAAGTATAGTAACTAAATTGTAAACTAGTTGCTATATACTTTATATATATGAAAAGAGAAGTTTTTTGTACTCTCACTCTCTATTTGTTCTCAGGACTGTTCTTGAACACTTGCTAGATAAAATGAACATTCATTCCTTCCTCAAGCATCCTATGTAAGTAAAACAAATTGAATTTTAAATGACAAGTTTTTGTGGTAATGTGAACAGTTACGTTATTCATGTTTTAATGATCAAAATGTACTTCCCATACTGAGTGGACTGGACTAGCATTTAATGTGTATATATGCATTTCATATTGAAGATTGCACCAAGGGAAGCCCTACCACTGAGGTACGTCTCAACCCCCCTCTTCTTTTCTTTTCTTTTTGAGAATGAGTTTTATTTGTTTTCAAACATTACATTAATAATGATCACATTTAACACAAGGAATATATTTTGGTACTTCTTTATTTCCCCAGCTACCTCCTCTCCCCTTAACCCTCTTCCTCTCCTTATTTACAAAAGCTTTGTTTCCATCTTTTCCTTCTTTCTTCTTCTTTTCTTTTCCCTTCCTTCCTTTCCTTCTCTCCCTTACCTTGCCACCCTTCTCATTTGAATATTTTCTTCTGATATACCAATATATATATATATTATACACTTTGATACTTATTTACCCTTTTGGCTCTTCATACCATAGCAATAATGTGATATTTAAAGATGCATGTGAATTTTATTTTACCTAAGAGTATTGTCTCAAGGTGCATCCATCTAGCTAAAAATATCTCGTTTATCCTTCTTTATTGCAGAGTAGAACTCTATTGTATAAAAATATCACATTTCCTTATTGATTCATCCATTGGTAAACATTTGAGTTATATCCAAGATTTAGCTATTACAAATTGTGCGATTATAATACTTCAAATTCTTTTAAAAAGATACCAGAATAGTGAAAAACTCATCAAGCAGAACATCTAGTTTGAGATTTGTGAGGAATTTCCACACTGGTTTCCAGAGTCCCTTCACCATTCTACACTTCCACCATCAGTGGAGAAGAATTCCTTTCTCCCACAGCCCCTCTAGCATTTGGTATTGGTTGATTTCTTGATAATATGCATTCTTTTAGAGAAAGAAGAATCTCAGTGTTGTTTTCATTTGTATCTCTCAAATGATCAGTGATGTGGAACATTTTTTCACGCATTTATTTGCCACTTATACTTCTTCATCTGAGAAGAGTCTGTTCATTTCAGGTCCCCACTTTTTGGACTGGGTCTTTAAATGGGAGGATTTTGATTTTTTTTTTCAGTTATTCATATATTTTAGATATTAGTCTACTGTCTGAGGAATAACTGGTACATTTTTTCCCATTCTGTGAATTGTCTCTTCACTCTGTTGTTGATTTATTCTGCTGTGCAAAACTTTTTTGTAAGGAGAGATCCCAGTTGCTGATGCTTTGTGGTATTTCCAATGTGAGCAGGGTTTTGTTCATAAGGTCATTTTTGTCTTTATCTATGTCTTTAAGAGTTCTACCTATTGTATCTTCCAGCTCAGTTAGTGTTGCTGTTTTAATAGTTAGATCTTTCATTCACTTCAGTTTTACTTTAGTGCATAGAGAGAGAGATGGGTCTAGGTTTAATATTCAGCACGTGGAAAGCCAATGTAACTAGCACCACTTCTTAAAGAGGCTGTCTTCCTTCTGGTGAAGGTGTTTGGCACTTTCATCAAAAATAAGGTGACTGAGTATGTCTGGAATTGTTTCTGCAACTTCTAATCTGTTCCACTGATCATAGTTTCAAAAAAAAAAAAAAAAAACCAGGAAATGTTTAGGAACCCATCCAAGAAAGGATTTAAAAGATCTTTACAATGAAAACTACACTAATCTACAAAAGTAAATGAAATAGGATATCAGAAAATGCAAAGATATCACTTGTTTCTGGGTAGAAAGAACCCTATAGAAAAAATGACCATACTCCCACAACTTATACAAATTTTATGTGATCCTGATCATGATAGCAGTAGCATGCCTCACAGAATTAGAGAATGAAAATCCTAAAGTTCACTTCCAACTAGAAGAGACTTAGAAGAGCAAAAGCAATTCTGGGCAACAAGAGCAAAGCAGGGACCAACTGTGATCCCCAAATTGAAATTATACTACAAAGCTATCATGCTAAAACAAGCATGATACTGAGACAGAGTCTTGTTGACTTGTCCAAAAGAAATTTGAATTTGAAATCCTCCTGCCTCAGCCTTCCTACATACCTGGGATTACAGATATGGCACCAAGCTTAATGCAACCTGGATAGAACTTTAAAATGAATTTTGATCTTTATGAATTGCCTATAGAAATAATTTCCTGGTAGCTAACTCATGAGACATAAGTGAATGCTCAGTTCTGAAATGCTGTTTTTGTTTTTTTTTTCAAACTCCTAATTACATATGCATTTGCCTTCATGGCAGTGACAACTCTGATATCTCAGCCCCGAGAAGAACAGTTGACATGTGTTGCCTCCAGGCAGAACCTTTTCTGTCCTGGACTTATATGTCAGCAGTCAGGCCAACCAAAGCAAGAAGGGAGAAATATTAAAATCTCCTAACAGTGAAGGTCATTTGGCCACATTAACATTTACCTCATCCGAGTTTTTCCCACTGTCTCTCTTTAGATTCTGGAGCCACTAAAATATTTCCTGAGCTATAGAAATTCAAATATTTCTGCTATATTTGTCACATGAAGTACAAAGTTAGGATATTGTAAAGATCAGAAACACCCAAGGACTTATCCCAGAACAGCACACTATCTTAGGTAGAATGTATTTCCCATGAAGTATACAGTCAGAATTGTGACAGAAGCTTCAGGGACACAGGATAGGAAAGCAGTGTCACCAGCGAATGTTGAATATTGTCCTTAAGGGAAAAGTCTAACAAGAGAGCCTGTGCATTCACCCACACAGAGTCTGCAAAGTAGCCATTGACCAGGTTGACAGCAGAATATGGATGTTGAAAGATAGTAATAGAAAATCCTTCAAAGCTATCTCTAGCTTTATCCAACAGTATAAAGTGTTACTGCATGATAAAATTATACTTAGAAAGTACAAAAACTCAATAAAAGCTTTTAAAATTTCAAATGTCATATTAAATTAACCTAGTTGGTGCTGAATGAAAGCAGTGAATAAATACTAATAGAAAAAATTCTAGCCCTATATGGTGTAATGAGTTTGGCCTTGGTTATGATATGAGAATGACTTATACATTAAGTTTGCCTTAAATGTTGTCCGTGGAGTAAAAGCAAAGGGTATTAATTAATCCTCGTCATCTATTCTGGTTCTGTGTCCCTAATAAACATTGGAGGGTGAAGTCTCACTGTATGAATTTCTGATAAATGGTTTAGAAATAATCATCTCTTACTTCTATGAATTTCCTGAAATAAAAATATCTTGAACATTTAGTCATGTTATTTCTTTGCAAAGAACTTTGCCATTCATAGACTAACCATTCATTATGACCTAAAATCCTCACTTGGATTTATATACTTGAGTAATCGCTCTCATCAGTCATATAAAAGTCCAAGGACGTATGCAGAATTACTTACCAGTAGCTTAAATACCAAGTAACTTATCCCTTAAATCTCAGAACTTATAATAAAGTGAAGACTAAAATATCACAAGCCTGGCCATATTTTTTATCTGTACCATTTTAAAGATAGAATTTCAATAAATATTATTCTTTTTAGCATGTCATAAATTCACTTCTCTGAAGTTGCAATAACTTAGTCATAGTTTTATAGTTCTTGATTTCTGTGGATCTGTCCATCTTCAACCACCAATCTTTGCTTTCCCCAAACACCCATAATAGACAACGCAGAACGTGTCTCTTTGCTTTTTCTCAGACACTGTTTCTGTTGTGGTTCTTAGTTCTTAGTTCTTAGTCCCCATGATTCCAGCTGTCCCTCACACACCATCTGAAGATCATCCTGATGATCACTGACCAACTGACTTCAACCACAAACTGAGGTGGTTTTTGAAGGTCTGAATTCCCCAGCAGTTCAAATTATAATCAAACAGCAACCTACATGACAATATTAGAATTACCAAGAAGTTTTCATCATGATTGTTTTCTCAGTGATCTCAGCAATGGTGAAGAAAGAAAAACATCTCTCTTGCTTGCCTTCCCTTGTAATATTCCATCAGTTACTACTACAGCCACTTCACTAGAAACCATGACTTTAGGATCTTGTTTCTTCTGAGCAGTGGTGTATGGTGCACTGTGTGAGGCACCCTCTCCTGTGAACAATGTATTGCTTCAGACGAGGAAGTTCTCCTATAATAATCCTCTGCATGCATTTTCCCCATAAGTCTTGAATAGCAAAAGAACCAAGTCTGAAACACA
>PVIR01012536.1:0-44194 GCA_004026965.1 Petromus typicus
GGTCTCGCTTTGTGGTTCAGGCTGGCCCTGAGCTCAGCCTCAAACTCACATCACAATCCTCCTGCCTCTGCCTCCCTCCCGAGTGCTGGGATTACAGGCGTGAGCCACCACGCCCGGCACTGTGGTATGTGGTACTGGTTGCTGCTGGGTGTGGGTCTCCACACCCAGTATTGTTATGTGGTTACCGGGGAATCGAACCCGGGCCCTTGGGCTTGCAAGACAGGCGCCGGAACCACTGAGCTAACTCCCCGGCCCCATGATCAGTTATTTTTTGATTGATCTAAAAGGTGAAAGATAACTCATTGACTTAAATTTCATTGTCTTCATCACCAATGAAATAAGCATCCTTCTGTAGACTTATCAACATAAAGAAGTAAGTTTTCAAGCCCAAAATAAAAATGTACTGTGATAATGGCCCTGCACAGGCTGCTCTTGGTGGAAAGTACGTCCCACCTGGCCACTTCCTTTCTTTCTTTCATTCAGGATGTTTCATTGCCTGTGATTAGTGCAAATAAGGAAAAACAGATGAGCCCTGTGATACCTTCCTCTGGGAGAGAGCCCCGAGGAGAGCGCTGTGAGGTAATATGGGTGCTAAGATCATCGATAAACCTTCATGGAGCGTCATTAATAAGGTTATCATGCTACCAAGCCCAACTTGCTCCTTTGCTGTAAACACAGCTTGCGATCACACGGATGCCATCAGCCGTGACCCTTTAGGGTGTCATGTAACTAACGCATATGACTCATTTGCAGGTGAGCTACTTTAGCACCATGATTCAAAAATGTTTTCATCTGTTTGCTTAGAAAAAAAGAGTGTAAGGGAGGGTCACTGGGCACCTTCCAGCATCGCACTGTGGGCTCTGGGGGAGGCTCACTGGTGTTGAGTGAGCCAGCATCAGTGTAAGTTCATGCCCTCCCACCAAGCAGATCCTGCTTCTTGGTCTCAATGTCACTTATGTGTGGATTTCTGCACTTTTGTGGCACTTTTATTAATGTCTGATCCAAAACCAAAAATAAAATGTGTATATATGCTTATTTTCTCCAAAAAGTAATTAATGTGGCATAGAAATAAATTCCAGAAATCCCAGACCATATGAATTAGCAGCATGATTTTACATGCTGTTGATATCAGGAATGTCGTCCAAGAAAGGTCTTTGCCAGTGGTAGAGCCTTTGCCTGGCATATGTTGAGCACAACAGACAAAGCAAGAACTGCCTGCACTGACTGTGTCGTGGCCCGTGTGTCTTCCTTGAGTCATGTCGCTTGCCATCTCTGTGGCTCAGATTTCCTGGCTAAACAAATGAGTGTCAAAGAAAGGTGTTTATTAATCCATACTGATCAAGTTAAGTGCTGAGAGACGGGAGCTTCTAACTGATGAGTTCATTAAACGCTAATCTCTTTGGTGCTATTTGGGAATCAATATTAAAGAGTGACTTTTTAGGATTGGCAATTAATGTATTTAAGCCATAGCTCTGAATAAAATTAAAAATAACTAATGTATCCTAAGATGAGTAAGATTTTCTGGAGGAACAAGTGAAAAAAAGCAAAATTAGACAAGGGAGAAAAGACAGCTCCAGGGAAGTGGTATGAGCTGCGATCGTGCCGTGGACTATTTCAAGGACACCCAGGAGGAGAGAGGAAATGAGAGCGCACGCACAGTCCCACATCGCAGACCGTGGCATGACCCAGGGTCATGTCACAGATGAAAGGGAGGCTCGGAGAGGTTAAGTTACCAGATTATGAAGTGGCCTCCGTTTAGGACGCAGGGAGTCGTGCAGGACCCTCTGTAATCCCAAACACAAAAACAAGCCTGGAAAGCTACAACCTGCCAGAAAACTAAGGATGAAAAGAAACCCGAATGTGAAAAATCTCAGGAAATTCCCATAGTCAGGATAAAACAATGCAAAGCCTCTTTCCTCCCTGGCCAAGAAATATCAGTGCTGATTTTGCTCTCAAAATACTTGAAAAAAAAGTGAATTAGTCCAATTAAAGTTATAAGAAAGCCAGGCTTCACCACCCAGACCAACCACTCCCCAGCCAAGAGGCCTAAGAAGGAGGAAAGGGGCAGACCAGCACAGAGAGGACACATAGTGACTCGGCCTCGCCTGCCCAGGTACGAGAAAACGTTACTGGTTGTGCAGGAGCAGGAAAGGTGACTTACGGTCAAGAAAGTCCTCAAGAGATGCTGTAGATACTAGCGTTATCAGAAAATCATCAGGCTTTATCCTGACTTGTAATAACCTTTCACTCTCCTGGAAGAGGTCAACACTGTCATGAGATGATGAGAGAACTAATTTTTAAATATCGAAAGACAAATGATAAAAACAAGCAAAGTGGGAAAAAATAAAGAACGTAGGACTCAGGAGAGGAAACGGTGGCCTGAAGGTGTGTGGTACAGCGTCCCAGGGACACATGAGAAGAAAGTGTGAAGAGCGTGTCCAGCGTACGCAGAACAACGCGACATGACACATGTACAAACAAGGGCTTGCTGGGTGGGAAGAAGCACAGGAAAAGGCAGAGACATCACGCACATCCAAGATGCTCAGCAAAATCTAACTGGGGAAAACGACACCTGCATACATCATAGTCAGACTTTTATTATGAAAATAATGGTTTTATTAAAAACTCAGTCAGCATAGAAAGTAGAATTACAAGCAGTGCATCCCACTTCCTGAAGACCTGGATGCGCACAGTAAGAATGACAGAGGAGTTGCTTTCCTCGGCCTCCATCCACAGGCTTGATGTCAGGGCTTCTCTCTTCTGGAAAATACTGGCCAGCAACCAAACTAGGAAATTTGATCCACACAATCAGGATTGCTTTTTCTTTCTAGCTCAAAGAAAAAAAAATCAGCAAGATTAAAATATTCTAATTAACGTAGCCTGATGACACCAAAATAATTATTTGGGTTATAAAACAGCAAAGGGCTCTGTGACTCCCTGGTGCTGTTTCCTGTGTTCTCTGGCCCACCAGCCCACGTGTCCTGACCAAGTGTTTCCAGACTTGGCTATGTGGTCAGCCTCACCTCCACACACTCGGTCACTGCAGACAGAGGGTGTCCTGCCAGCGAATGAGGCCGGCAGTTTTAAAACTAGGGTCTCACTGTATCCACAACCAAATCTTGAGGCAGAGGTGAAATCCACGTTGCAGGTGCTTTTGAGAATGTGTCTGTGGTCCCACCACTGCCCTAAGCTGGCTAATCTAGCTCTGCACAGGGCCCCGGGTAGAAAATAATGTTTCTTGCACATGGTGAGATGGATTCCAGAGCAGACATTCATCAGCATAGGTGAGGATTTTGAGTCTTGGCCTCTGCCACCTGTAGACCCATCACACTCCTGGGACAGGAGCTGTGCCTCTGACACTCTGACCCTGTGTTTCTTCCCAATAATGAGATTTAGGGTAGGTCCTTCCAGCTGCCCCCAACGTCCTGGCTTTGTGAAACCTCTTCTAAGCCTGCACGTCCCCAGCCCTGCAGGGCACCACCTGCTTCTCCCCCGTCCCCTCCACATCTGCCCCTCATCCTTTGAGGAGTGGCGCTCACTGCTGTGCGGGTCACAGGGTGGCAAGTTGAATCTCCCTCTTTTCTCTCTCTCACATAACACTATTACTTATAAACTATAAATTTTCACGTGCTTTGGTTGCCACTCACAATCCATTGAGCCCAAATAACCTTAAATAAAAAAGTGATTATTTACCTTTATTATAGAAAAACACTTCCCATGGCTAGTTCCATGATTACTGATTTATTGCAGGTTACTTTTTATGATACTTGCCCAGAATTATTCCTCTGTGGTTTTAGAAACTCACTTCTCTCTGATTGTCTTCCACGTCCCTCAAGTCCCCTGGAGTCACACTGAATCGCCGGACCTTTCCATCCCGAGGCTGATGCGCAGTCTCCACAGCTCTCTTAAGGGCCTATTTTCTGTGCTTTTCATCGCTGTCCTCCCAGTCCTCCAGTTTCTCTGATCTCTTCACACTCTGCAAATGTACCGCTGTAAGTTAGATACTGTTAAATATACGATAACGCACAGAACTTCATCTTTTCTGAGCAAGCTTCCCTATCTTTTGCTATCTTTGGCAAATTTCATTTTCTATTTCTTATGTGAATCAGAACTTACTGTAGTGGTCCAGAAAGTGAAGGAGAGAAGCCCATGCACGCAGCTCCCTCCTGGCCCGTGCAGCGGTGCTGTGTTTCATCATGAAGAGCTGAGTTTAAGAGAGAACTGATCAGAACCTCGGACGGGGGTGGAGCTTGTTGTCTGGTCCAGCCTCTTTTACTGGCCCTAAACCCTTCCTACTGACCCATGATAAATGTTATAAAATGCAGAAACTTCTTCCTTTTTAATAGTAAATATTGACAACATAGGCAAAATGCTCCCCAGGCTTGGCTCTGTTGTGCCAGGTAGTGTTTTGTTTTGTTTTGTTTTTTTCAATGTGCTGCTGTGGGCCCTGCCACGAGCCCTGACGGCAGCCCCTGCCCGGGGAGCAGGGCTCTTTGCCTTGGTGAGTAACGGCAGGGGGTGCGAGGTGGTGCTGATTCTCTCATGCCCATCAGGGAGGGAGAGAATCCTCCCTGTGCAGCAGTCCCCCACTTTGCAGCTCAGTGTCCCCGGCTCCAAGCCACGCACTTGGCGATTCCCATCACTGCGTCCTGTCCCTGGTTGGGATCCAAGGTCCCACACCTCTGGGGAGGTGCCTTTGCCTACTGTCCGCCCTGAAGGGGGCTGACTCCACCCTTTCCCTCTCTTCCACCCGGAAAGCCTGTTCTCTCTTCCCCTCTGTGCCTCTCCCAAGTGCCATATCCTGAAGGCACAGTGTTTACCCAGGTAAGTGGGAAGACCTGTGTTTCCACAGCACTTTTGATAAAATGTACATCCCATTCCTTGCATTTAATTCAGGTGACCATCCTTCTTGCAAGAATTCATTTTTGGTAAGTAGTTTTTAGCATTGGCAGTGAACACCAGTGCATTTGAACTTTCTGATTAATAGTAAATACTGACAACTCAGGCAACTTCTTATTGACAACTTCTGATATACCTTCTTGTTTATCATTTTCTAAGACGGTGAGAACCACAGTAGTTTCAGGGTAACTGTATGACTAGAACCCATATCCCACCTACTTTCCATTATCCACCCCACATGGGTAAAATTCCCTTTACTGAGCCACAAGGAAGACTTGCTCCACCCATAGCCAGAGACAATTGACACTTCAGGTAAAGAAACCCAGAAGGTTCTGTGGTGTGGACAGCTAGAAGGTGGACCCGAGATAACTGGTGTCTTTCTCCCAGGACACTTTAGTGCCTGAAAGTAGATTCGTGCACTGGAAGCAGCACTGGGACTGACAGTGAGGCAGATTCGCCCGTGGAGGATTGCAGCTCAGTCTGTCAGGTTCGACTCAGGCACTAGCACAGTAGTTTTGAGCATTCTCCTTAAGAGTATTTTATGGGGGAGCTGCATCCACATTTTTAAAAGTTAATTATGACTTTCCTATGCAGTCAACACACAAATCACTTGACTCCTCTGTTTTCCAGGTGGAGATGAGCCATCTCCTTCTTCAGTCTCCATGCACCTTTTCCACACAATAGAGCTTGAGGAAGAACTGCCACAAGGCTCATCTGGGTCCTGGGCAGGAACAGGCCCTACCCATGCACCTGTCTGGCAGGATGAGGAGACAGCCTGCGTAGTTGTGGAGCTGAGCAGCTCGTGGGGTGCAAGCTGAGGCCTGGAAGGGGACAGTAGAGTCAGCCCAGAGCTCGGTGGCCCGGCACTGGGTGGTGCAGGGTCTCAGGCAGGAGAGGAGTGAGTCCGCCTTCCTCTGCCTTTGTCCTAGTGGGGCCTCCCTTAATTGGAGGACACCTCACCCTCACCTTGACCCACAGATTCAAACTCAGTTCTTTCCTGGAAGCACCCCTTAGACTCACCCAGAAAGCAAGTTAGATTAGCTGCTGCACTCCATGCCCTGGTCAGGCTGAGGATCAAAACTAACCGTCCTCAGCCTGCTGGTTTTTGCTGTTTATGAAGACGGCGTATATGTTCTCCAGAGGCACTTCCCGTTACAGCCTCCCTAGGACGGGGTGGGGGATTGTTTTCAGTACTAGGGCTTGAGCTCAGGGTCTTTTGACAAGTGATAGAACTAGTCTTTATATTTTTTGAGATAAGATCTTGCTAAGTTGCCCAAATTGGGGTTTGAATCTCTAATTCTCCTGCCTCATCCTCTCAAGTGCTGGAATTACAGGCATGCAGCATGGCACCTGGCTGGAAAAAAATATATTCTTTCAAGTCTTTTTTGAGATCATTGACCTTCTAGGCAAAGCTTTGGATTCTGGAGGCCAGCCACAAGCTCAGGCACTAATTAACTTTGCTCTGAGTTGTGTGGGAGCCATTCTCGGTGGTCTCTACCCTTGAGAGCCCAGGTTTAAAGCCACTGATTAAACAATAGATGGGATTCCTCTAAAGACAGAGTTAGTAAGCTGATAGTTCTGCCTTAAATTTTTTTTAAGTATGTGACACAAAAAGATAAAAATACAAAGCCTGCTCTTTGACAGGGAGAATGAGCGTACAACGTGAGCTCAGGTTCTAGCGCACGGTGGAGAGAAAGAGAAGGTCTAAAGAGGGCCCATGGCAGTCTTTGTAAGAAAAACCAAATACTTAGGTCCTTCAAGTCCAGTGAACATGAGGCAAGAAAACAAAAGCAAAGCCCCATCTGAATGCAAAGTAATAAAGTTGCGCAACACCAGTGGAAAGACCTTAAACACAACAAAAGAGATTAACTATTTGTGAAGAACAGCAATTAGAGGAACAGTAGCATCTAGAAAACAATAATACAATTAGAAAAAAATTTAAAATGTAATTAGATACAATATAATAAAATTATCCTTTTCAAAAATAGATATACTGAAGATAATTACTGACCAATTGTTTCTACTGATAGATTTTTGTTCAGGAAATCCAACAGCTGTCCTCTAGCAAGATGAAAACCATCTTAGGAAGACCTGAGTTTCAAGAAGGGATGAGATGAAAAGAATTTGGCAAGAATGAAGGCAAATATATGAGTATCAATTGTGTAAAGCACAATGATAGTTTCATTTATGAGGTTTTAAATTAGGAAGTAATTTGGATTAAAATGTTCCAAAGCCTTTGTGTTGCAAAATTACCTTTGACACTAGAAGGTTCTATTTCTTAAGTAACTACTAAAAGCAAAGAAATAGAATCCATAATTTTAAAACCTAGTAGACAGACAGTGAAGCATCAGAGGAAAAACAAAGCCCAAGACAAATAAAACATCCACAAATACCAAAACTTAGTAACAAAACATCAGAAATCAAAACCAGGATAAGCACACAAGCCTTTCTGTTAAAAAAAAAATAGAAGGAAGTTTTCAAGTTACAGCTATATGATGATTACAAAAGATACATCTAGAAATGGAAAAATTGAAAAAGAATTTAAAACAACTTGGTAAAGCACTAAATAAAAAGGAGCTACTATAGACACATTTGATGAAACATTTAAGACAAAAATATAAATGGTTAGAAGACTAGCTATTAACTAAAGATTTACTCAGTCAAATGCTGACTCTTCTAAGCTTTAAGTACCTAATAACATGGATTCAAAATAGATAAAATAAAAATTAGCCCATAACAGTAGGAGATGTAAAGGTGATTCTTAATATTTGATAGATCAAGAGACACTAAACTGTGCTTGCTAATTTGTTTCTATCTGTTTATTTATTTATTTCTGCAGTCCTGGGGAGTGAGCCCAGGAAGCTCTGAGGTATGTCTCTGCCCAGTTGCTCATCTTACTTTGGAACAAGGTCTCACTAAGTTGACCAGGCTGGTCTGGAAGTTATCATCTTCCTGCCTCAGCCTTCCAAAGCACTGGAATGACAGGTGCACAGCATGGCGTTAGTTGTTCATTATATTTTTAGTGAGACGAACTTCAGATTAGGGTGTTGCTCTTCAGTATGTCTTTCTTTTTATTTTCTCCACTTATCCTTTATCTCCTTTATTCTTTCTTTAGCTTAAGAAATTCAATCAACAACAGAATAAACCCAAAAAATTAAGAAACCCCAGTTCAAAAAATAATTCAAAAATAATCAAGAGCCTCATAGAGGGGGTTTCTCCACACTTGTCACTGCTACGAATGGCATTGTTGACGTGTCTAGTCTATTTTGAGATAAGATCTTGCTTAGCTGTGTCTGTGTCTGCTGGACACAAAGCACTTGTGCCATAGTTACATCTCATAGACTTCCTTATCAAAGACCCAGAACGTAGTTACCTTGATGGTGTACTTCTGTGATCTACTGCTGTGGCCATTACAGTGAAACTTAAGTAGTTCTCATGATTCCTTTGCTGAACTGACTAAATTATGGCTCTCATTGTACTTTGGAAATGCTTGCTCTGGAAGGATTTATCTTTGCTCTAACTCTAAAATTTTAAATACCTCTCTCAAAGATAATAAAGTTTGAGGTTCAAAATGCTCCGATCTGGAAACTCCAAATGTCTGCCGTGCCCAAAGCAGCAAAGATCTTTGTTTTCTGCTGAGCAGTTGGCTTTAAACCCTGTAGCGATGGCAAAGAATTGGATATGGTTTGTGTTTGTGGACATGACGGCAGCTACAACTCTGCTCTTCCAGGTTACAACTAGAAATTAATTCCAGCTGGGGGTGGGAGCCCCAGTTGGTGATGGGGTTGGAGCGAAGCTGGGGGTGCCAAGACCTGCACAGAGGAGGAAGAATCAGCCTCTCAGAGACAAACTGCCATGAAAGGACAACAGAAGGAGCCATCAGAGTTCAGCAATGGCTGTCAGGAGCGGCCTTTCAAAATGTCTCCCGGGAGGAGACACTTCCAGGGAGCCCTGTGACCGACCTGGCTGAGGCGCTCTCCCGAGGGGAGGGGCAGCTGGGCCCGACGGCCACAGCTGCCTCTACGGTCAACTTGCCATCAGCCAACAAGTGATGCCTTCGGTGAGTTACTGTGAACCCATTTTTCCTCCCACCGTACCTTTCTGTTTCTTTGTTCTTTGAAATCATTCACTTGAAATCTTCCTTATGAGCAAGAGCACAGACACTCTCTAGCCTGGGACCTCTGTTCCTTTCCCTGGCTTCTGTACCAGGTCGGGGCTGGAGAGACAGTGAGGGGCACAGGCAGGGACGTGGGCTGTGTGAGACCTACATGGCTGAGGTGGCTGGTGGCTGTAGAGATGACCTTGTGCTAGCTTGGCACTATGTGCTTGAGGAAATTGCCCTCTGTAAAATCCTCGCAGGGGTTTTCTGTGTGCTCTGAGACCATGACCTTCATCTCACCCCAGAAACAAAGACTGGCTGAGACTCTGACTGGCCTAGGTTGCACTGAGCAGTAAAGGTTATTTTTAGGGACCAGCTCATCCCCATAAGTCTGAGCACGCGAAGACACCCGCTGAGAGACTCAATCCAGTTCTCCTTGGGAGAACTGTTGTAGCCTGTTGCCTGGCAGCTTTGTCCTCGCCTTTGCCAGGCGTTCTGGGGATGCCAAATGAATGAGCCCTGGAAACCTCTCTTGGTGCTGCTTCCCTTTCTGACTCCCTCATTCTTCCGCCTGCCTTACCAGGCTGGTGCAGTCAGCTTGGAGCCAGCCTGCCCCACTTCTTCACTCTTTGCCAGAATGAGCACATGAACCCAAAGAAACAGTCTTTTCAGGGGAGATCACCGGTCCCCAGAGCCCCACCCAAAGCTACAGAAGAAATTTCTTTCCATCCATCTCCACTTAGAAACGGTGGCTATTTCAGGAAAAGTCTCTGTCGGATTACTAATGGACCAGCACTCAGCTTTCCCAAGGCACTGGTCCTTCTGGGCTGGGATGTTTTCCTGACAAGTCGTAGAGCACAGGCCACAGGGAAGCACATCCCAAGAGTCTTCCCGGGGGGGTGTGAAGGCCATGTGCCCACTATACCCACCCCAGTGCTGCCTTGTGCAAATGTCCTAGAATAGCAGCTTTAACAGAAAGTGCTCAGAAGAATTCCTAGACAATGGGCTGCCTGCCCACCACACACGCAGTAGGGTTCCCGGAAGTCTAGTCTGTGGGGTCTTCCACACTCCCCCAAGGTGCACCTTCAAGCCACCCTGGCAGGGAGAGAGCATGGCGGCGGAGCCTTCTCTGCAGCACCCGAACCCAAACTTAAAGGAGGAAGGTTTATGCTGGATCACAGTTTGTGGGGCTTTCAGTCCATAGTCGGTGGCTCCGGGTAGGTGGCACAGGGCAGAGGAGAAACAGTCCATGGCGTGGCAGACAGGAGGGAGAGGTGAAGCAGGCCTCTCCTCCCCTTTATCCACCCCCAGAGCTGTGCTAAACCAGTCAGTGGACTAACCCATCACCACGTGCTATCAGTCCCGGGATCACATGCCCTAGATCACTCAGCTCCGAAAAGCCTCACCCATGAGCACGTGAGGTTCTCCATCTCTACTAGTCCTGCAGCCACCTTCACATGCTAAAGTCCAGCCAAAGAAAAGCCCTTGAGCTTCTGGGAGCATCAGTAACAGCCTCACACACACACTGCTCTGTGGGAGCTGAGCAGTGTCGTATGCGCTGTGCGAGACAGACAGGCTTGTTTGATAGATTTACCCGATAGGCATGCCGCCCCAGAGCGGACTGTGCACAGCTCTCTCTGGAGTCTGACTTTGCGTCTTTGGGCCCAGACCCAGAAGCCTTCCTTGCTGCTGGGCGCTGTGCTCTGATTTGACCTCGTGAGGACCTTGCACAGCATCTTCTTCCACCTACATTCCATCTGCAGCCAGCAAGGTTCTCCTTCCTCACACCTCTCTCAGCATCTGCCTCTGCCTTTGCTGCTGCTGCAGCTGCTGCTTTGTTCTGTGTTGGTGGCAGCCACCCTCAGGTGGGCGGAGCACTGCTGGGCTTCCATTTGCATGTCCTGATGATCGGCACCGTTGAGCCACTTCCTCATGCACTTTTTGGTGATTTGCAGAAATGCCTGCTTGGTCTTTTGTCCTCTTGCAATGAGCTTACTAGTTCATTTTTCTGCTGAGTCATGCGAGCTCCGTGTGTGATTTGAGTATTTAGCCCTAACCAGGCATGTGAGTAACACTCTTCCTTCCTCTCCACAGGCTGCTCCTCCATCTTGCTGAGTGTTTTCTTTTTCTGTGCGAGTTCTCCTGCTTGGTCTGCTGGCTCAGCCTGTTTATTTTTGTTTTTGTTGTCTGAATTTGCATGTGATCTCCAGAAAATCAAGGCCAGGGTGGTGTCCAGGAGCTTCCCCTGTATTCTTGTACAGGCTTTATAGTTTCTGGTCTTTGATCTATTTATACTGATTTGTGTGTGGTACAAGGACCTAATGTCACTCTTTTGCAAGCAAGTGTTCAGTTTCCCCAAACCTTCGATTGAGGCACCCTCTCTTCCCCGTTTGTCTTTCGGGTTCCTGGTCAAAATGTATTTTCCATTAGTCAGAGACCCGCACGAGGCACAAAGCGGGTGCTTGTGGTCCCCACCTCAGACTTGTTACCCACTAGAAGCACAGAATGGACTCTCCCCACTGCTCACACCCCCAAACACCTCAGAAATTAGGCACTTCCTTTGCCCAGATGCCCTCGCAGTGGTATCTCCAAGAATCAAGTAGGTAAGAAAACATCACCATCGGTATCATCCTGGAGGGACAGAAGCCAAACAAGCCCTCACCTGCTGCTCACTGAAAGCTTACCAAGTTTCCTGCTGAGCGGTCAGGGCCAGCAGCTGTCCCCGGGTGACTGAAGGTAGGATGAGCCTTGGCGTCTTTGTCCTTGTGTTCTACTTGTGTCCTTCATAAAGCTCTGGGTCAGAGCTGAGCTCATGCAGGCAGTGTCTGTCTAATACAAGGTTCCTTAGCCCTAAACTATGTCATCTGTCTCATCTGCCCTCACGACTGACAGCAGGCTTGAGGTCCACAGGGACATTCGGCTTTTGTGGCCTCCACGAAGCCTACAGTCACTGCCCTCAGCCTCGGGCTGCCACGGCTTTCACAGAAGCCCACCACGCCTGGAAGTCCCCAAGCAGTCAGCCTCTGGAGATGGGTCTGTCCCTCAGGATGAGGGCTGTTCCTGGGCCGACGGCTGTCCGCTACTCCCCTCCCAGCGGCACCGTGGGAGCTGGGCCCTCCTCTTGGGGGAGGAGCCGGTCTGACCCTCTGTCTGCGTCATGACTCCGCTTCTGCCCAAGCTGATGCCCTCCCCATTTCCTCCTACTTTCCAATCTGCTGGTACTGAGCCAGCCCATGCCTCTCCCTGACGTGTCTGGAATTCTTTTCTGTGCAGGGACCTGCCGTGTCGAGGCGAAGTCCCCATCACCTCCTTAGGGCGACCTCTGCAGACCCCACCCCATGACTCCTGTGCATGTTGAAGTTAAATGGTGGCCATCTACTCTGTTCCATTGTCTGTCTGTCTGCTTCCATCCCAGTGCTGTGCTATTTTGATTAACGTGGACTTTAATTTCAAATCACATATATGCACAATGGAAAATTACTCATTAACTAAACAAGAAATACTGCATATTTTTACTTATATGTGAAATCTTGGAATGCGAGAAAGGAAAAAAGAAAGGAGGAAGGAAGAAAGGTGAAAGGAAAAAAAGAGGGAAGAAGGAAGGGAGAAAGGAAAAAAGAGGAGATGAAGCAAGGAAGGAGAAAAGAAAAAGAAAGCGTAACCGGAAAGAGTGCGCGGGGAGGTGGTCGGAGCGGAGCAGAGGTGCAGTGCGCTGGCCCGATCCGGTGCGCTGGCCCGACCCGGGGGCGCTGGCCCGACCCGGTGCCGCTGCGCCCGATCCGGTGCGCTGGCCCGATCCGGTGCCGCTGCGCCCTCGAGCCTCCGGAGAGGCTGTGGCGTTCTACTGCGTCCAAGAGGGAAGCAGGCTCTGTGTGAACGGGTGAGTGTTCATCGCTCTGGCGCCCTGGCTGTTTTGCCGCGTACCGGTGTATTGCGCCGTCGCATTGGAGCCCGTGAATACGTGTAGTCGGGAAGGCCCAGCGCAGCCGCCTGTCGCCGCACCAGCTGCCTGCCCCTCGCCGAGCCTCTCCTCTCCTAGCTTCCCGCAGCCTCTTCTTTCGGCCTTTACTTCCTCTTTCTCTGCCTCCACCTTTCTTCCTGTTTTTGTCTTTAGATAAACCAAGAGGTGTCTGTGACTGGGTGTGAAGAGCAGAGAACTGAGAAACTCGTCGTGTGGGGCTCTCGTGGGCCATGGGTGTGGCTCAGTGGCTCTGGTGACTGCCACATAAGAACAAGGTCCTGATTTCAGTCCTCGGACCAGGACCGGAGGCCCCCCAGAGCAAAATGAGACAATACTTTTGGAAGAATGAATCACTTGCACTCCAGAGAGTCCCTGCTATTACATTAGGAAAGCAAAGCCCCTGAAAGAAAAGATTGAAAGACAAAGGATCCAGGGAATAATGTGTGTGTGATGACTGAGAGTAGTTGTCAACTGGATTGGCAAGGGGCTTGCTAGTAAGCACGTTGCTGCGAGTCTGGTGTGTCAGCAGTGTGTGGCCGTGGGTTCCACACGTGGTCCCTGACCCCTTCCCTCTGGTGTGCTCCCCTGCTCCATTTGCAGACCACAAGCCACGTCCTTCCATGAGATTTCCTGACTTGGAGCAGCTTACCATAGAATTGGCCCTCTGCGGTGGGAACCAACTCCTCCGCATCCACGTTGTGGGTAATGGTAATTTGTCTCGGCAGTAGGAAAGCTGACTAACAGGACGTACTATAAAGACCCAGACTGACAGAAAGCTAGGCCGCAGAGACAGGAGTTGGCCTCTCACCGGCTTTGTCCGTGCCTCTGGCTGCGCATTACCCATGAGCCCAGAAGACAGGACTGTATCCTTCTCATCTCCCAAGTACCCCTGCCTCCCCACCCCACCCACCTCCTGTCTGAACTACCTGCTTGCTATTTCCTAGAATTCACTTAACTGAAGATAGATTTTTCCCACTGTTAGGCATAGATGCTATTAACATACAACATTTAGTTGTCAGCCACCTAGCATCAAGGAGTTCAGCTCAGCTAAAAAGTAAAAATAAAATCCTCCTTCAGGATTAGGGTGGTGATTTAAATGCAAGCATCAAGGGAGGGAGACAGCTGACACTCATGCCTGAGTCTCTGTTGTGTCTCTCTCTCCTCTGTCATGCACGCACACATGCATGCACGCACGCACGCACGCACACTACTCCCAGCCACAGTGGCCCCACACAGGACCTGGCTTCCTCACTTGTGTACCAGGTACTGGAGTCCAGGGAGGGGCACGTCCTGTAGCCTCCTGTGCCCTCTCCTTAGCCAGGGGTGATGAAATTTCCAGCTCTTTATGATCACACCCTATGTGCGCCTAGGAAGTTTCCTTTCTCAACCAGAAACACGTGGTAATGAAATGAGAACCTGTCTCAGAGTGTGAGCATTTCTCATAAAGTAATGACAAATGACTTTGCAATTTCCTTTGGCCAAGACATTTATTATTTGGTATTGTGGGTTGAATAGTCTCTGATTTCTTTATAAATCTTCTAAATTATGAAAATTCAAATTTACCTTATGAAGAAATACTTACCATCGTGCAACTCCTGTGACCACTAATCCTAGTATTTCTACTTCACTGGATTAAGAAACACTTAGCAGGTTACTACAGTCTGCTCCTGGATGTGTCTGGTGGGTCACAGGGGTGACTGTAGGTCGTGTAACTGGCCCCTCCCTCTTCCTTTCTGCCACTGCCCCCTGCTCCACTCCCCAGCCGCCAGGAGCTAAACAGCTCTGCCATGCCCTTCTGCCATGGAGTTCCTGCCTCAGACCCGGCTGCCTGTGAATTAAATCCCAACAGACAGTGAACTCCATTTACGCTTTCCTCCTTCAAATTGTGTTTCCTGCTGTGTTCAACACCAGAAAAGCTGACTAAAGAGAAAATTGGTACCAGAGAAGAGAGGCCATTCTATGACCATACCTGATCATGTAGCTTAAATTTTTACAACCAATTCATAGGAGGAGCGCGGAAAGGTTTGGAGAAGTAGCATAGAGGAGCCCTAGAGAGCTGTAAACAGAGCTGGATAGATGATTCTAGTCCCTCTCAGGCGACCAGGATGCTGACAAGATTACAGACAGCAAAGGCCAGGCTCAGGAGGCTTCAGTCTGCAACATGGACTCCACTGACTGTTGGACTGGAGGCCATGTGTGTTATGTTCTGGCAGAAAATTCATTTACATTCTTCTCATTTACCGAGATTTTCCAGGAGGAGATAAGAGCAGTGGACTAATTTGGAAAAAGAAACTTCAAAACACCTTAACATTTGGGCTGTGGCATGGATACTGTTGGCTGCTTTTATTTCAATTTGTAATGAGAATTGAATCAGGCGAAAAAAGTAGAATAGAAAACTTTTAAAACATTTAATTTTGGCCCAGAAGTAATTGTGTAATATTGGAGCCAAAGAGTTAATGTGACTAAGAGATTAGCACCATTAGAATAAATCGCCTGCTTTGTATAAGGGAAGAAGAAAGGTGATCCGAGGGCATCTCAAGAATCAGCAAGACCCCACCCCTAGCAGGTCCAAGGGTGTGAAAATGTCAGACTTCCTTTGCTAAGAGACCCCCTGGGACCCCTGGTGGAGAAAGGCCTCCCAGGAAACTCACATGGCTTGACATTCATTCCGGTGCTCAGCCATCCGGTCACTCTGGGACTGCTGCGGCCATGGCCCAAGGGGGCCTGGCTACTGCTCCTGTGGACACCAGTCCTTGAGGCCCTGCGCATGATGCCGCTTTCATTGAGATGGAGGATGCAGAACTGTGCAGTGAGGGGGGCATCCACCCAGACTGTGAGAGGAAGCCTGCAAGGCCAGAGAAGGAACCCTGACAGGGCAAAGCATGGAGCTGTGGGGATGAGGTAAGGTGTGGTGCAGACCCGGGAAGGGAGAAGGTGGAATGTGGATTGTTAGCTGGGAAAAGCTGCAGGTCATGACTAGAGCAAGCCCCAAGGGAGGCCATATGGGCTTTAACTGATGGGCCCATAGGGGTGAGTCATACATGCTCTTTAGAAACACATTTTACCACAATGTGCCTGGATACTAGACACAGTGCCGCAGGATTTACAGTTTTCCCTGGTGATTTTCAGTCTTTGGTCAGATTCTTTTCTACTCGGCTATTTCTTTCCCCCTTTGAGAATGAGAACATTTACCCCATGCTTTATACCTTGGGATTACATAACTTTTTAAAGATTTCTACAGAATTCACAGCCAAGTGTTTGCTTGGAGTCTCAGAAGAGACTTGAACTTGAACTTTTATAAAATGCAGAAACTGTAGACATTTTAGGAAAAGGTTATTGCCTTTCCAATTGTATACAGGATAGTTCTAGTATGTTAGGTAGAATTATAAACTCGTTATTGTCTTTGGTGATTAGGCATCATTAAGGAAATGTGTTTGGATGTAAAGTTGACATGGGCGGTTGTGTCCATATATCTTGATGTCGCGGCCACACTGGACTAAGGCATTCTTGCAGATTGGCGAAGCACACTCCTGTGTGGGTTTGCGTGGGAGTGGGATTAGGTGCTCATCTGGCCCTCACTCCTCTCGGGTGCTCTTCCTCTGCGCCACTCCCACCGCCATGAACTAAGCAGCTCAGCTGTGCCACACCCTTCACCGTGACGCTCCCTCTTGGACTCGGATACCTGTGGACTGATCCCCCCAAATCATGTGCTGCGTTAAACTGCTCTCCTTTAACTGTGATCGTCAGGTAACATGTCCAGCAACAGGAGACTGGACTGATACGCTCCTTCATTAGTTGGAGTCCACAGACTTTTTATGTAATTGTAATTATGACAGCAATTCATGAATATTAAAGAAAGATTAAAAATAGGTAATTAGACAAAAAATACCCATTTTGCCATCACCCAATCACAAACACCCCTTTAAAATTATGATACCATCTTTAAACCTCTTTATTTTTAAATATTTATATTTTTATTTTACATAACTGAAGTAATCCTTCACTTACAATTTTCATATCTCTTTTTAACCTACTCAATATTTTATCATAGTTATTTTTACATTGGTTTACAGTCTTTTTTTTGTTTTTTGAGACAGGGTCTCACTTTTGTGGTTCAGGCTGTCCCTGAGCTCAGCCTCCAACTCACATCACAGCAATCCTCCTGCCTCTGCCTGCCGAGTGCTGGGATTACAGGCATGAGCCACCATGCCTGGCACTGTGGTATGTGGTACTGGTTGCTGCTGGGTGTGAGTCTCCACACCCAGTTTTGTATATGGTTACCGGGGGACTGAACCCAGGCCCTTTGCACTTGCAAGACAGGCGCCGGAACCACTGAGCTAACTCCCCGGCCTGGTTTACAGTCTTTTTAAAGACAATTTTAAAACGTAAATATTCTTTGGGAAACAAAAGAATATAATGAAATTTTCTCTTTAAGTGTATAACTAAGTCTTTGAAAGCTCAGCATTTTCTTTTCTTTTTTTTTTTTTTTTTGAGACATGGTCTCGCTTTGTAATTCAGGCTGGCCCTGAGCTCAGCCTCAGATTCACAGCAATCCTCTTGCCTCTGCCTCCTGAGTGCTGGGATTACAGTCGTGAGCCACCACGCCCAGCACTGTTGTATGTGGTGCTGATTGCTGCTGGGCATGTCTCCATGCGCAGTATTGTATGTGGTTGCCGGGGAATTGAACCCGGGTCCTTGCACTTACAAGACAGGCGCTGGAACCACTGAAAAGCTCAGCATTTTAAAAACTAAATTCCGGGGCCGGGGAGTTAGCTCAGTGGTTCCGGCGCCTGTCTCGCAGGCGCAAGGACCCGGGTTCGATTCCCTGGTAACCACATAACAATACTGGGTGTGGAGACTCACGCCCAGCAGCAACCAGTACCACATACCACAGTGCCAGGCATGGTGGCTCACGCCTGTAATACCAGCACTCGGGAGGCAGAGGCAGGAGGATTGTGATGTGAGTTTGAGGTTGAGCTCAGGGCCAGCCTGAACCACAAAGCGAGACCCTGTCTTCAAAAACCTAAAAAAAAAAAAAAAAGAAAAACAAACAAACAAACAAAAAAAACTAAATTCCGTATTATAGGAGCCAAAGCCTGTTTTACCCCTTTTTTAGCAACCATGACATTTCAGAAGTCTGGGCACAGAACAAAAAATTTATCTTAAATTATCTCTAAAGAATTTATATGTCCCTGGTATGGGAGAGTCCAGCAATATCCTGTCCAAGATTTCGCATATCCCTTATTGTCTTCCATACTAGGATGACTTCCCAAGACTCCTCCCAATTCTACCCTCTAGCATGATCACATCACAACAGGAAAAGGGAGGGGCTTCTAGTTTCCCAGACTTGGCCTGCCCTTTGCTATTGCAAAGCAGAGTGGCCCAGCCGTCTATATCTGGCCAGGCGATGGCGGTGACCTAAAGAGATGCCCGGGGCAATGACAGAGTGGGAGGAGCCAGCTGCGCAGAGGCGCCGCCCTCAGCCCCAGCGCTCCGAGAGCGCGCAGGGGAAAGGTCGCAGGTCCACGGTGTCTGTCTCTCAGCCTCCGTAGAATGGAGATGAGACCTCATTGTAATTATTGACTCTATTCTTCAAATACTCAGAATTCTCCTCTTCACAGATGTATTTGAATGCTTTGTGTCTCTTATTCTCTGACCCCTCTGGTGAGATTTTATGACTGATGTATGTATGAAGGCCTCATTTGGAGTGTTGCCAGCTGGGATTCTTGGGGTGACAAGTGACCAAAAAGTAATGCTCTGATTTGCTTGAATAAAAACGAAACAACAGCAAAAAATAGAAGGAAGAGAACAGAGGAACGGAGGGAGAGAGGAGGACAGGAGTGAGAAGCTGACAGGAGAGGGACAGGCGGGAAGCTGACAGGAGAGGGACAGGCGGGAAGCTGAGAGGCGGTGGGACGGATGCAGCTATGAGGCTCAGGGCTAGAGCCCCTGATTCCCACCGCAGCTCTGGCCCCCAGAATCCATTCTCATGCCAGTCCTCCTGCTGTGATTGCAACAGTCTATCCCAGCCTGGCCTCTCCCCTAGGTCAGGTGTTTAGGGAAGGAGCAAATGTTCTGCCTGCCCCTCGGGGAACCTGCCCCAGCCTGGCTCTGTGTGGGCTATGTGACCAACTCGCTGCCGACTCCTCCATGCCTGGGCCACAGCGCCAGCCAGGCAGCCCTTCCTGGTGAAGCCACCCCTGAGCTCCACGCAGCTGTGTCAGCCCCGATTCACGGTTTGAAGCCCTCACCCTCACTATGTCCGATGTGACTATTGGAAGACGGGTTACCTGCACAGGTAATTAAGGTCAAATGACGGTATAGGAATGGAACCCAATCTTCAGACTGGTGTCCTTCTAAAAAGAGAACAGGGCACCGTGGGAGACACCAGGTGGACCTCTTAGGCCAGGGTGGCCCTAACAAGCCGAGGCGAGAGCCCACAGAACTTACATCGGTCTCGGACCTCCAGCCTCCCGAACTTGTGTGAGACACACAGTCTGTGACAGCTCGCGATAGAGCCCAACTGCGCTGACACATTGCCCTAGTCCCGTCATGGCAAACCTAGGGACAAGCTCCCGAACAGCAGCCTCAGCCCACGTATTTATGCAAAAGCACCAACCCTGCCGTTAATCTTCAGTAGTGAGGTTTTAGTTTAGAAAAACAGCTCATACATTAACATCATTTGTCTTTAAAAAAAACAAACCCTGTGTGCCGTAGGCTCACCACCACTGCCCCACTCAGAAATAAACATTTACTTCTCAATTTCCACTGTCTTTTTTGGATTTCCAGATTTTTGCCTTGTTCAACAACTGTGCACATATCTGTGTGTTATTTCTCCCCTCTAAGCTCGTAAGACCTAAGTGTAGCTGACCTTGGCCCCACCTATGCACACTCGTCAGCTCATCAGGGACGTGTGTGTGTGTGTGTGTGTGTGTGTGTGTGTGTGTGTGCGCGCGCGCACGTGCGTGTGCTCTGGACTATGCCTTACCACACTGGGTTACAAGCCTTAGCTCAGTCCTTAGTGCAGGATCAGCCGAACAGCAGCCGCCAGGAACATATGGACAGGCTTGGAGGAGGGACTGGGGCCAAGAACGCATCCTGCTGACTACAGCATCGGAATCATTTTCATGCTGTGCATTCCTGTGAGGCAAGAGGCTCAAGCAGTGTCAATGGTCATTATTATAATTAATTCCCTGTGTGACCTTAGCCAGAATTGTGCACCGCTGAATGAAAGGAGCTGGAGAACTTAGCGGATGCAGTGTCTAAATAACTGGATTCTTCAGCTAAGGATATTGGCGGTACATTTCTCAGAATAAATTTAATGCACAAGCATCCATGGATCACAGAAGAAGGCAGAGTCGCACATGGCAAAACCTGCTGGAGTAGGCTGTGTCTGTAGCTTGCAAGTGTTCCTGCAGTCCAGGCCAGCAGAAGCCTAGTTTCTGTCAGGGGCTCTCCCACTCCTATCCCAGGACAAGGGCTGGACCTTCCCCGCTCAAAGGTCACATGAAGCCGGGGCTCATCTTCCTGGAGACTGGTATGTGTCACGAGTGCCCAAATGAGAGAGAACAGGAGCAGCTGGGGTCCTGTGTCCCAGCCCCAGTGCTCTGACAGAAGAGAGCAAGTATTTCATGCAGCCTTTGGTTCTTGGTGGTCTGGTTTTCCAGCAACCCCCCAGAATCCCCCGTGGTGTGTTCACCCCACATGTGGCCTCGGGACAAGATGGATAAGGAATGTTTGGAGGCCTGAGGCTGTGTGTCTGCAGTTGGTGAAGATTGGGATAAGTGTAGTAGGAAGAGACATTGTTTTGCGGGTAGAGGGTTACCTGAACTCTGGTGTCAGGAAATCAGTTTGCTTGTAAATAACGCATCTCGGGGCTCTTGTCACCCTGCCCTCCATCTCTCTCTTGGTCCTCTCTCCCTCCCAAAGCTGTCCTCCTGTTCAGTCCACGTGCGGTTCGGGCCACTCACCTGTGTTCAGGCCCCTCAGCGCCGGTCTCCTGTAGCGGAGTTGGCTTGTCCTGGCTTCCCTCGGCTGCCCTGTTCTCTGGCATGAACTCACTGCACGTGCCCTGTGTTTCTCTGCCCAAGAGCTGGGCATAGAACCCATGCTGGCTCATTTTCCTTCTGTGCTGGGCCTGTCCGGCTTGAGTGGAATGGGAGACTGCAGCGGCAGGTGCTCCTGGTTGTCCCAGCAACAGCCTGTAAGGAAGACGATCAGTGTTACTACCTAGGTCCCTTGAGAGTCCTGACTCTGCCCTTTCTTCAAACCCTGGCCGTTTTCCTTCCTAATTAGAACCATCACAGCAGCATCTGCTGAATTCAGTTATGAAAATCTTGATGTAGAAATAATTGTGCAGTCAGCATTTATCCACATCCCTCAGCAACACTGTTCTGTATTATTTAAAACAATGATTAAACGACTTTTCTTAAAGACAGATACCACAGCTAACATGGGGAAATCTCCTAGCATTCAAACACCATTTGTATTAGGAAATAATTTATATCTAACCTGGGTTTTTTTTCTGTAAAAAGTTAAAGCAAATGACAGGAGATGTGATGCTCGGGGGCATTTTTTACAGACACGCAGTCTCCAGTCTGGGCCCTCTGGACACTGTTTTAAATTCAGCAGTGCAGAAAGGCCCACTCCCACTCCACTCTGATCACCACTTTCTCTCACTTGGTCTTAGCAAGAAGTCACTGCACTGGCCTCAGAGAATGAAAATCAACACAGCATGGCACAGTGCGGTGGTAACTCCACACTGGCAATCACCTGGAGGTTGCTGAGTTTGGTTGTTCTAGCCACAAACATAAAGTTGAAGCGAGTTTTCCTTTTTGTGCCTGGTGGGCTAAACATGCAAGGATGTTGCGAGGGTGGGAAAAGGACACGATCACTACCGGTGGAGCATGAATGTGTACGGACACATCGGGGAGTGCTGGCTGCAGGTGGGAATATGAAGACGGGCAGTTTATGGAGCAGTGATCCGGGTATCGATGAGTCTCACACAGGCCCAGGGATGTGTTTACTGTAATACTGAACAAGAGAAATGCTATGAGTCCAGACTGGGAAGAAGGATAAATATCACATAGCCTGCTGTCCTGCATTTGGTAAAATCCAGTTGGACTTTTTTGTGCAGTGTGGATAACACAGAGTTAAGTGAAAAAAGCAAGTTGCAAAATGATGTGCAGGATACAGTCTGACGGCAGATTATAAATTGTATGAAATTTACAAAGCCAGCTGTATGTGGACATGCACACGAACACCACGCATATGCAAATGTGCCTGAACATGGTCATGGAAAGTCAGAAGTCTTTAGCACTCTTGTGAGAATGAGAGGAATCAGTATTCGGTGTAAAGGAAAGTAAGGACGTCAACGTTATAGTTTTTATTAATTTTACTTAGTGCTTTACTATTGTGTCATTTTTGAAAAATTACCAGTCCCCCACTGTGGCCAGTTGACTGTTTTTGTGCTTTCAAAACGAAAACTCTCCCAAAGACCACCACTCTGTGACAGGTTGTGTCTGTCCACCTCCGCCTGCCTGCGCTACCTCAGGAAGGAGGGAGAGGCGGGGGGTATGGGGCTGCCCGTAAAGCCCCCCAACCTCATACGCACGAGTTCCTGTGGAAAGGGTGTGGGTGCAGGCGGCCTCGCCGTGGGAGAGCTCACTGGGCTTCTGTCAGTGTCCGGCCCTGGGCACCATGGCACCACGCGGAGGAAGGGGACTGGCACAGACAGGATGCGCTCGAGGGGTCCTGTCCTGGGGGTGAAGAGTGAGCCAGGCCTGCATGGCGAGAACCTGCAAGGTAGCTCCATAGCTGGAGGCAGGACAGGAACTGAAAAGCCCACCCAGCTCTGCTGAACCCGGAGAGGCACAGCGGCCGCTTGCATGTTTAGCCCACCAGGCACATCTCAGGATGCGCAGACCACTGCCTGGGGGAGAGGGCGGAGCGACGGGGGTGGAAGCTGTCCGCAGACATCCAGGGGTCAGAGCCAAGGGACAGGACGAGACCCTGCGTGACACTTGCATGGAGAGTTAGTTAGCAGATCCAGTGAAGGAAAAGGGAGGCCGTGGCGAGGGGCCACCGAAGACTGGCACTTTCCGCAAGGACTCGGGGGTGCGTGCTGACGCCAGCGGCCCGGCCTGATCACAGAGTGGCCCAGGACCTGCCAGGGTGCCACGAAGTTTAGGCCTGAGCGAGGTCCACGCAGCTCACCGACTCGGGGCAGAAGTGGAGGCGCCGGCTCCTGGGGTTGCCCTCCGAGGACGGCTCGCACTCGTGGGTCCGGATGGCTCCCGCACTGGGCTAGTTTCCAGCAGGGCTTTGCACAAACTCCTTTCTGTGCTCTCTTTTGCTGAATAAGCCTGGTTCAGTGTGAAAACGCCTCATCAACTGCAAAGAGACAGAAGACAGTAGGCCGCGAGTGTGTGGGTGTGGGAGGGCCAGGACCCAAGGTGCATGAGTCCTTTTGTGCGTGAGGCATTTCACAGTTTAGTTTTTGGTCCCTTCCTGTGAAAGGCTGGCTGCTAACTGGGCATCACTGACCAGATATTTCTGTCAGTCCGTCCCAGGCTCCCTCATGTCAGGGGCGAGGGGAGCCCCGGGGCTCATGCTGTCTCCCCAGTGCTCCTGGACATCCACACGTGTCCTGCTCCTCTCTGTCCAGCCAGACCCAAGGCCCTGGTGGAGAGATGAAACGGGAGAGCTGACAGCCGAAACGAATGCAGTGTTGGACCTCAGACTGTACGTGAGGGAAAATTTTCAAAAATGGAAAACTGAGAAGTGCTTTAAACTAATGTACACTGAGTTTATTTGCCTGTCAGGAAATGGTCTTGTTGCTAGGTAACAAAGACACGGAGACAATGGCAGCCACACAGGTGCAGCACCAAGAGTGTTTTGATGTGAACCTTGTTACGTGGGGACTGTGCGGCCCACTTTGGCACACAGCACAGAGTGGCAGAGGGTTTTGGCTGAGGTGAGCTTCCCGACCAGATTTGCCTGACGTACTCGATTTGTATGGGGCACAAATCGATGCAGAAAGATCTGCTCATCCTAGAAGGGATGCTTCCAATTCTGCAACTTACTGAGGACTCTGTTAGTGGACAGGCCTGCAGGAAACCAGATGCCAGTTTGTGAGACACTTGCACAGCTGGCACGGACAGAGGCCAGGATCGCTGATCTCAGACATGTGACGGCGGTGCATTCCAAACGAGACTTGAAATGCACTAACCACTGTCCTGTCAGAGGGATGTGGATGTCACTTAACAGTGTGATCCATTTGACAGGTGGTGGCAGAGAGAAAGCAGATGTCACATCACGACTTCTCACTTCAAGGACAGTGGACGAGGCTCAAGTGTGTGCGTGTTTTCATTCTAGATCACTGGTCTTCAGATTTTCATTTTGCCATTTCTCTAATTGAAAAGTTGAATGGGAGAACAGGAGGAAAATGAGTAGTTGGGACAGTCACAGGAATGTGCAAGTGAACATTTTACATTTACATACAGATCCGTAGCACAACTTCAGTTCAGTCCATGAAGAGCAGCCAGTTGTTTCTGCTCCAGTGTGGCAGCACGGGGAGAAGGCCTCCTGTTCCCTCCCAGCCGTCCTCCACCCTGGCCGGCGCTCACGTTGGACTCCAAGAGATTCACCTGGAGCTGGTTCCGGAGAGGATGCGGAAGTGCTGGCGCCGATGTCCTCGTCGTGGCAAGCGGGGATGGGAAGAGCCAGCACAGGTGAGGACAAAGAGCAGCCACGACAGTGGACGAGAAGGCTCTGAGGCTCCGTCCGGCCTGGGTTTCAGGAGACTCGTTTATAAACCATGACCACCTGTATTTCAGCTCCTACATAAGCAGGCCAGGCAGTTACGTCAGCGCTGGTGCTCAGACAAACAGCACTGCTCACAATCCTCAACGGTGGAGGAAAGGCAGTGTCTCTCAGTGAATAATTGTAATACAGACACACTTGGAATGTCACCTGGCCGTAAAGGGGAATGAAACTCTGATACCTGCCACAGCACGAATGAGCTTTGAAAGCATGAGAAATGAAATAATCCAAACTCAAAAACACAACTAAAGTGCGAATGTTTTACTAGGAGACAAGGAAGCAGAACCGTGGTTCGCGACGATGGGACGGAGGCTTTTGCCCAGAGCACAGAATTTAGAATGAGATGATTAAAAATTCTGAAGATAAGTGGTAGTAGAAATTGTGCAACATTAGTGCACACCAAGCCACCGAACTACACATCTGAGAATGATTAAAATTGTATTTTTCTTGTATGTATATTTTATTAAGTACTGAAAAATAATAATCATGAAAAAATCATTGCCTCATCCTAACTTGACCTAAACTCTCCTCAGTGAAATTGTGCCTTCAGATTTTTATTCTCTGACCCCAGGTTTCAAATGTAACAGCGGCTTCACAACACACCTTAATTTAAGCTCTGGTAGGTACCGCAAGGCCAGCTAAGCAGTTTCCTCTCCTGGAAACGTTACTTTCCTGAAACTTCATTTATTCACTTGCTGACTTGCCAAGGCCAGCCCCGCGCTCAGGGCACCATAGAATCCTGGAAAAAGATACTGACCGGCCATGCTTGAGCTGGGACAGGTGGCCCAGCTCTCGTGCCGCACAGAGCTAGTTCGTGGGATCTGGGTTCAGTTATACAGACCACAGATGAGTCACAGCTCCTGCCACCCAGAAATAGCGGAGGCCCTCCAGAGGGCTGAGGAAGAGGCGAGGGGTCAGCAGTCCGCAGGCCAGGTGCACAACACCTGCACCTGTCCGCAGTCAGGTTGCTTGCCTCGGAATCAGCAACATCAGCAGCTTCTAAAACCAGAGACTGGGTCCCAGCACAGACTGGCAGGCGAGGCTCACCCACACTGGAGCTCAGAGCTGCACTAGACACGGCCCGCAAGAGAAGTGGCAGAAGGGCCGGGGATTTAGCTCAGTGGTTCCGGCACCTGTCTTGCAAATGCAAGGATCTGGGTTCAATCCCCGGTAACCACATAACAATACTGGGCGTGGAGACTCACGGCCAGCAGCAATCAGCACCACATACCACAGTGCTTGCTGGGCGTGGTGGTTCACGCCTGGTGCTGGGAGGCAGAGGCAGGAGGATTGCTGTGTTGTGAGTTGGAGGCTGAGCTCAGGGCCAGCCTGAACCACAAAGCGAGACCCTGTCTCAAAAAACCTAAAAAAAAAAAAAAAAGAGAGAGAGAGAGAAGTGGCAGAAGCGTAATGTGGTTGGGAAGTATATACGCACTTACACCATCTGTAAACAGCTGTTCAGGGTCTGTGTGTGTCTGAGTGTGTGTCTGAGGCTGGAAATGCCGGGCGCCCAGGCCACATGACGCAGTGGCTGGGATTCGTGGCTCCCGACGGGCGAGGCTGCACTCAGGCGCTAAGCTCCTTGCTGGGCCCACTGCCGTTTCCAGGTTTTGGAGGCTGCAGTCCCATCACGCCCTCTAACCATTTTCTGAGGGCAGCAGGGGCAGTCCTGGAGAGGGTGAGGGCCCCGCTTCACTTCCCGTGGCAACGGCACACACACACTCACGCTACACAACAGTGATTCCCTTGAAGACTTTCATGGCTCAGACACAGGTTTGCTGTGTACATGGAGCAGCAAGGCCAGGAGAGCACGTGACCATCGGCACAAAGGCACACACCCCACAAGGGCAGGAGGCGGGGACGTGGACAGGAGGCTCTCACCCTGGCCAAAGCTCAGCCAGAGCATCCCCGGAGGTTCCTCCTGCTCCCAGCACTGCAGCGAGGCTCCACGTAGCGGGAACTCGCACTCACTTCCTCGCTGCTGAAGAGCAGACACCTGTGCTCAGGGCCGGGGTCCGGGAGTGAGGTCCGCAGTCATGAGCAGGCTGTCGTTGCTCACAGACTCCAGCCGGGCTGCGCCAGTGGCCAGGGCATCTCCTAACAGCAGCCTTCTTCCTTTCGTCTACAAGTTTGATTTTGAAAAATTTTCCGCACATAGAAAAGCAGAACAGGACAACGAGTGGCTGAATGACTGCGCGCCAGCCTCTCGTCAGCAGCCAGGCCTGCGTCACCGCCCTGCTCCTGGGATTCTCTGAATCCAGTCTCAGATCTGACATCGTTTCCTCTGACAATCTCTTCTGCTCACTGCTAGAATGTAGGAACCTAAAATGATACAGCAGCAACTCTATGATCACATTTAAGAAAACCTGACTCCACATATCTTGTCAAATGTTCACATTTCAGTTTTCTCAGAGATATGTATTCTTACAAATTTTTCAAAATGAGAAGACAAAAAAGGTGTGTGTATTGCAAGTAGTCTATTTTTCTTATGTCCTTTCAATCTACACATTTCTTTCTTTTCCGTTGCAGTTTTTGCGGAGAAATCGTCATTTGACCAAATGACCAACTCGTTCCGACAGTTCCCCAAAGCCTGGCCAGATGCAGATTTCAGTTCCTGGCTGGCTGGACCGAGTCTGGCCTCTGGTGCCCTCGCTCTGTCCCGGGCAGTGCTGCGTCTGCCGTGGACAGCCTGGCACTCTGTCCAGATCTAGCTGACTGAGCAGGCTTTAACGCGTTGCTGTGCTCTGCTTCCTGCGTTGCTGGCTGAATACAGATGTGGTCACCTGTGAGCTGGTGTGCTGTGTGGAGCCTGCAGCATAAACGCAGGGGCCGCCGGTCTCTTCCTCCTGATACTCTAAGGCACAGACCAGTCCTTCACTAGGAGATGTCAAATGGTGATATTTTAACTCTCACTTCTTATTTATTCATTACCTAGAATACTACCATAAAGACCAGTCTCTCATCTCCTAGCTACTTTAGTTGGAGTTCATATGAAATTGAAGGGAAAACTCCACACTGCTCCTTTGCCAGTTTGCAAACTGCGAGGGTTGAACCCAGCTTTGCTGATGACCCGTCTATTCTTCACTAGTACTTGTCAGGTGGTGATTTTTGTAGTTGCTGCTGTTTAAACGTATTCGGATCTCATGAGCTTATTTCATGACTTCTGTCCATTTCATTCTTTCATCGGAAAGGCCCTTCGGCTGGGCTCTGAGTTGCAGCAGCAGCACAGTGGTCTCTGAGCACACACTTCCTTTCCGTGTGACAAGAGGGTCCAGGGTTAGCTTGCATATTCCATCTGCACACTCCGATCCACCAGCAGCCATTGCATAAAGATCACTGATCTTGTGCTGGAAAAGTGTATGTTAAGGTGTTAAGCTGGGTGCTGAGGTGCTCATGGCCATTAGTCTGATAAAAGGGGAAGATTTTAATCTGAAACATGTTCTTCCATACACTTAGCTGAGTGTGGGTGTGAATGTTTACATTTTCTAGATGATGACATACTATTCTCACATTGCTCTCAAAATGCCTCTTCTGAACATAATTTCAGAAAGACAATATAAACAGAAATATCTCTCATTTGATTATTAAAGATACAATACAAGTACTAAGCACCATTCTTAGAGCAGTAGACACTTTATAATAAAAACCAGAATAAATCATAGACGAACGTCTTAACCTCAGAGTCCAGTTTCATGAACTGAAAAATGCCTTCCTAATGTGGCGGCCAGTAACAAAGCTGCCACGTGTCAGGTATTCATTGCAAGATGGGCACCTTCTCCACATGTTCTTTTTACTTAATCTTTGTAGAACATTTTCAAGTTAGTAGTGTTGGCCTCCTTTACACACGAGCAGCTTTCCCCGGGCCAACGGTGAGCAACAGCATCACGTCTCTGGCGCCGTCCTTTCAGCTAGAGTTCAGGGGCCCGTTGCACCAGGCTGTGGGTGGGAGCTGGAGGCTGTGTGGGGTGAGCCAGCGGCTCTCTGCATGGCCAGGCATCCGGATGCACGTGCTGCTAGTGCCCATGCTGGTCCCTCCCGTGTGTCCACCACGGCGGGCCTGTGCAGGGCAGAGCTGGCACGTGGCGGGTCCGGAGGTGAGCGCACCAGGGCCTCTGCCCCTTACGCGGTGCGACATCAGCTGCCACACGCCCTTTGTTCAAAGCCAAATTCACAAAACTGACAGATCCATCTGGGAATGTCATAAAGAGTCAGAGCCAATGAGAGACATTGCAGGAGGCAGATGGGGCCTTACACAGAACAGGAAGAAGGAAGGGAAATGCTCTGTCATTCCAAGGACAAGGACATTCCCAGAGTCTCACCCCAGAAAAACAGAGGCGCGCACTGCTGCACAGCGTCACTGGCACCATCTGATAATTTCAGATCAGGCTCCCCCAGCCAACTGAACTGTCAGTTACCTCCTCCAGCCGGTGAGCAGCGATTCCTGGTGGAATGCAGCCTTCATAAGGACAGGAACATTGGGGGTACAGCGCAAATCTGACACTGTTTCTAGGTAGCACATAACTACATGCATCATTTAAACTCACCCAGAGTGGGGCCACCACGTGTAGGGGGGCGTGTGCACGCGCACGCATGCGTTTTACTTTGAAATCAACCCTGGAGCATTCTGGGTCTGGTTATACTGAGATGTATCTCACGTACGCTAAAGTTCTCAGCAAGAGGGGAAATTGGTTGTATTAGGGAAGAACAGTTACGAAGTTTTCAGGGCACAGACCTCAGAGCGGCCCCACACCTCACACCAATTTCGGATGAAAACTTAGAGGCGGCAGTCCACAGGAGGGCATCCTGAGTGGTCAGCTGCAGGCCTGGGTGGGAGGAAACTCTCAAAACCACCCCGGACTTCAGCCGTTCTCCAGGAGAAGTCAGCGCTCTCCCTGAATGCTGTTACACGCAGGATGTGGCCGCTCAGGCCAGGGCGAAGGCGAGGACAGTCCAGGCTGCACCTGGCCCTGTGGAGTCGGGGACGCTTCTCTCCAGGCACAGAAAGCCCCAGCCAGGGATGCACGGCAGGGAAGCTGTGCTGCTCAGAGCACTGTTTCCCTGGCTATATATGGTCTGTGGTCCAAGCCCTGATCCATCCCCAGTTGCAGTCCAAACCCTAGTCTCAGTAGCCTCACTGCTGGTCTCTCTGGCGTGGCTGCCCCACCCTAGACTGTCATGGAGGCAGAGAGGACTCTGCCCTTGGAGGCTGAGGTTAAATTCCTCAGTGTGCGGCTGCTGCTCAGCTACCTCTGAGCAGTTTTCCTGTGGGGAAACCCGGCCACAACCAAGGTCAACGAGTAACAAGAGCCATACACAGCACTTTGCAAAGGTCTCACTGCATCCTCACAATACCCAAGGAGATAGATTCGCTCAGGAGTACTGATGGCTACCTGAGGCCAAGCTCCACCCTCCTGCCCCAGTTCCTGAGGTGCCTGGTGACAGCCGTGGCCCGGTGGCTTCCCAGCAGTGCTGAAGGAAGGCTGGCTGTCACGACCCGTGGTGCTGTGGATGGGCGGCGTCCTCACATCTCCTCAGAGCGGGCCTGGCAGGGCCCGCTGAGCAGTAGTTACGATTTTCTCTTAAGAAGCAGCAGAACCCCAGGGGTTTTAGATACAGCGGATCCTTGACTTGAGGACTCAATTTGTCGCGAGGGTTGGTTGTAACTCCAGTTGGTCGAGCCCCTCCCCACAGCCTGCCAGTCTCTCCCGTCCACAGGCGACCTCAGTGCCCATGGGCATCGGCCCAGGATTGCTCAGTTAACCCCACACAGGCAGATGTCTCATCCCTACCAGAGCTCTGCAAGGGTTAAATCTGTATCTGAGACTATCTGGAAGCACAAGCAGCTGGCATTTGTGTTGTAACTCCAAACTAATTGCAATTAGTTGTAATTTAAAACTAAAATTCTGGTCATAACAGAAGTTGTTCATGTGTCAGGCCACTGTATTTTGGAAGAGTATAAAGTTAAAATGTGCCAAATAAAATCATTTATTTTCATTAACGATGGCAGCTCAAAAAAACACAGAGAGTGAAGGTTCCTCAGCCAGAGTGGCTCGGTCTGTGTGGGAGTGCTCGCCCCTGCAGGAGCAGTGGGCTGAGCTCATGATTAGAGCTGGAGGTCTCTCCATTGTCAAGGCGGAAGTGTAACCTGGTAGGAAACAGGCCCCTGTAGGAGATCCGCCCTGTGTGCAGCCGCAGTGACACATGCACCTTTCCCTCCTGCATTCAGCCTGAAGCAAAAGATGCTAGAGCTTGATGCAATCAGGAGTCATCTGTAGTTTCCTTTAGATATTTCCCCAAATTTAAATTAGGCACGTCTTAAAAGGCAGACCGATGACTGGGCAGACGAGGTCTTACTTAGCCAGTCCCTATCTTCCGCCAGGTCATAGCTTGACTCCTCACTGTGTGGCAGCACAAAAGGCTGAAAAACATCATGCTCAATGGAGGAGGCTGCAGTGGGGTAGCAAAGGACCTGGAGAGGCTCCGTGTGGAGAGCACACGCAGCCTGGGCCTTGACGGACTAGCAGCAGCTCCAAGGAGAAGGCATGAGCAGTGTGTAGCAGGCTCTCAGGTCGGGCCTCTGCTCTGTGCGTGGATCTCTCAAGAGATCCTGAAAACCTTCGCACCGTGCCCAGCCTCCCTCCTGCCCTCAGCATGCAGCTCTACCACCACCTGGCTGCGGCCCACACAGCACTGTTGTTAGAGGCTGCTGGAAGCAGTACAGTGCGACAGTATTTCTGTAACCGTTTTTTTTTAAGTCTTTATTGGTACATTGTGAATACATATCATCATCGCATTCAACACTGAGTTTGTACCAGAATATGACAGGACTTGATTCTCATTTTCCTCCTTCCCCAGCCATCCTGCACCCCTACCCCTATATACATGAGCTTTATGTCCTTTTTTGTTTATTACTGTCACGTTCTTTTTCCCTTCATTATTTACTCCTATATCTTCTTTCCTTTTAAATATTTTCTATTTCACAGCATCAGCTATATATACTAGAACTCATTTACATCTTCATTTTCTCATACCAGAAAAAAGAGATGATATTTACATATCTGTGGCCTATTTATTTCACTTATGAGGATGTCCCGAAGGTACATCCACTTGAGTATGAATGACTCAGTCTCCTCATTTTTTAATGATAGAATAATACTTCATTCTATAAAAGAACCACATTTTCTTTAGCCAGCCTCTAGTTGATGGACATTTTGGTTGTTTCCGAGATTTAGCAATCACAAACTGAGCTGCTATAAACATGGGTGCACACATGTCGCTGTGATATGAATCTTTTAATTCTTTTGTGTATATACCTAGCAGAGCAATGGCCGGGTCAAATGGGACTTCCAATCCTAGCTTTTTGAAAGTTATCTATAAGAAACTAACAGCCAGCATCATGCTAAATGATCAAAAACTGAAACCTTTCACATTAAGATCAGGAACAAGAGAAGGATGTCTACTCTCACAACTTCTGTTCAATATAGTCCTGGAAACATTAGCCACAGAAATTAGGCAAGAGAAAGAAATAAAACGAATAAAGATAGGAAAGAAAGAAGTTAAGTTGTCATTATTTGCTGATGATATGATATTCTATCTAGAGGATCTTAAAAACTCCACTACAAAATTCTGGACTTCATTGTCAAATTTAATAGAGCAGCTGGATACAAGGTCAATGCTCAAAAATCAATAGCTTTTGTATACAAAAACAACAGACCCACTGAAATAGAAATGGGGAAGTCAGTCCCTTTTACAATAACACCCCCCAAAATGAAATATCTAGGCATCAATCTAACAAAGGAGGTGAAAGACCTCTAATCTGAAAACTACAGTACTCTGAAAAAGGAGATAGAAGAAGATTTCAAAAAAATGGAAAGACGTACTTGCTCCTGGGTAGGTAGAACCGATATCATCAAAATGGCTATTCTCCCACAACTACTATATAGATTCGGTGCAATCCTGATTGAAATCCCAACAGCATATATCACAGATCTAGAGAAAGAAATACAAAAATTCATCTGAAACCACAAAAGACCTAGAATAGTGAAAGCAATTCTAAGCAACAGAGACATGGGTGGAGGGTATTATGATCCCCAACCTGAAACTGTATATAAAGCCACTGTGATAAAAACTGCATGGTACTGGCAAAGTAACAGATCTGAAGATCAGTAGAGTAGATTAGAAGATCCAGAAATAACTCCAGATGCACTGAGTCACTTTATCTTTGACAAAGGAGCCAAAAATCCTCAATGGAGGAAAGAGAGCTTCTTTAACAAATGGTACTGGAAAAACTGGGCTTTAACCTGCCAAAGACTAAAACTAGACCTAGCTCTTTCACCATGTAGCAAGATAAAATCCAAGAGGATTCAAGACTTAAATACTAAACCAGACACACTAAACCTGCTGTGAAACAGGTTAGGTAAAACTCTTAAAGACACTGGCTTAGGGAAAGACTTCATGAACAAAACCTCTATAGCACAAGAATTGGCAGAAGAAATCAACAAATGGGATCTCATTCTATCAAAAAGCTTCTGCACAGCAAAGGAAACTACCAACAGAGCAAAAAAGCAACCAACAATATGGGAAAGCATCTTTACCAGTTATTTCTCAACAAAGGGGTACTGTCTAGAATATATAAAGAGTTTTAAAAAATCATACCACCCAGGGCCAGGGATTTAGCTCAATGGTTCTGGCACCTGTCTTGCAAGTGCAAGGACCCGGGTTTGATCCCCGGTAACCACATACCTATACTGGGTGTGGAGACTCACGCCCAGCAGCAACCAGTACCACATACCACAGTGCCGGGCGTGGTGGCTCACGCCTGTAATCCCAGCACTCGGGAGGCAGAGGCAGGAGGATTGCTGTGATGAGTTTGAGGCTGAGCTCAGGGCCAGCCTGAACCACAAAGCAAGACCCTGTCTCAAAAAACCTAAAAAAAAAAAAAAAGAAAAGAAAAGAAAAAATCATCCCACCCAAATTTAAAGACCCAATTCAAAAATGTCATCTGAAATGAGTAAGAGAAGGAAGAAGTAAGAGCAGCTAAGAAGTATATGAAGAAATGCTCAGTATCACTGGTCATTCGAGAGATGCAGATGAAAACAACAGTAAGATTTCATCTCACTCCACAAAACATGGCTGCCATCTCAGAATTAGCCAGCAACAAATGTTGGTGAGGGTGCAGAGAAAAAGGAGCCCTTCTCCACTGTTGATGGGAGTGGAGACTCGTACCTGGGTCTTTTTAAGGCATCGAGTTGACTCTCACAAGGGAAATCGGCTCTTGCTAGATGGGGTGGGGAGACACCCAGTCCTTGATCCTGATCAGGTGACAGGGGGATGTTCTGACCCCAGAGTCCAGGAGGGGCTGCAGGGAACACAGTGGGCCTGGTATGGCGGGCACTCTGGAGCTGGCTTGGGGCCTGCAGGTGGGTTTGGACAGACAAGTCATGAGAATGTATGACTGGCGAGGGCAGTGACAGGGTGACAAAGTAGTCAGGACTGGACACTGCCGCCAGCTCACCCTGAGGAGTCTGGAGCACACAACTGTCATGTATCCATGGAGCCAGGAGTGGTGCCCGGATCCCATGTAGAAATGTGCAAGAAAACTATAGCCCCGTGTGGAGGCCCTGGGTCCCCCAAATCCAGAGCACAGAAGGCCAAAACTGCCCGTGACTGGGATTTGAAGCAGGCAGAGATGGGACAGGAGCTGACAGGGCAGAGGGAATTCACTTGCATCTGCACTATTTAAAAAAAAACAAACCCTGAAATGGACATCATAAAATGTAAATGTTAATTAAATCAAGGTGGAATTTCCAGTCTATTTAATCATGCCGATAAAAAAAAAAAAAACACACACACACACACAGAGCACATGTAAATGCCAAACCACGACTCAGAAATTTCTACTCGTGGATTTTATCGCTGCCCAGCTAATTAGGAAAGGCAGGGATGATAAAGCTTCTTCACATCACTGACCTGAGCCACGTCTCCCACGGCTGCCCGGTTCCCAATAGAAGAGCCAGGTCCAGGTCCCTGAGCGCCGCTTTCCCACCACTCCAGCTAGAGCTGTCTGATACTCAGGCGTTGGTGGGAATCAGGTAGACATGTCCCCAAGCAGTCCTGCTAAATGTCACCTTTTTGCTCAAAAATAAAAGGCACTCTTGCCTTCCTGGAGGGTCCACCAGTGAGTGTGGTATGATTCCCGGGCTCCTCCTATGAAGGAGTTCTGCTTTGCAGATTTTCTCAGTAGACAAGAAAAGCAACTAACTGTTCCTGGGAGCCCCACAGGTGGACTGTGCCCGGGATGTGTCTGTGGGGCAGTGCCGAAGGCCCCAACCTTCCCGTCAGTGCTAAGATGCGCTGGTGGGCTCAGAACTTGCAGCAAACTGCCTGGGACGTGACCACGCTACCCGGGGCTTCAGAGCATAGCTCAAGTCAAACGTGCCATTGACTGTTTCATGACCTACATTCAGGTTATTATGGAGAAAATATCAAGAAATTAATTTTGTCAATTGTCTATAGTTTAACTAGAAAGTAATTTCATTGGCTAGAGCAGCAGTGCTTAGAGTAGATGCATATTAAGCACGTCTGTTTCCATGTTATTTAACACTTCTGGGATTATCGAACATGAAGTTCATTCATACTTTATATATGACTCATTCCTCATCAGACAGTGCCGCTCTCTTCAGACTGTTAATGCCTAGTAAGTAAAAGAGACCAGCACAGGTCAGTGCGGTGGCCGGCCCGGCGTGGTCAGAGGATGGAGGGCCTGTGTTGGGTGTGCACACACAGTCTGCATCTGGGGCCAGAGGAGGATCTAGGCAGAGGAAGTGGTGCCCGAAAGCACCCCAGGTAGGAGAAAGACATTCTGGGCCAAACACTGCAGTCTTCTGTCTCTCTGGCTGGAGGAGTCCCCGGTCTGGGGCCTGATCTCCCTGGAATTCCTAGTCCACGCAGCTGACAGTGACGCTGGACATCAGCCGGGTTTAAGTCTAGACTAACTATTTGCTCTGTATCCAGGCCCCATCCTAGACCAATGAAAATTTCTGGTTAAACTTCCAAGACATTCAGAGTTTCAGAAGCTCCCAGATGTGACCATTTGGCCAGGCAAGTGCTTTACTGGGCACACTGACACCTGTGTACAGCATCGCCCATGTGGGCCTTGCAGCACCAGCTGTGCCACAGGACACAGCCGCAGGAGGGCCATTTGTGTCCAGCACTGCAGTGACTCCTTGGAGGGAGAGCACTTCTCAACTTTCCTGGTCCTCTCTCCAGCAGCCAAACACTGACCTGCCTTGCAGGGCGCTGCGTACCAGGGATTCACACAGGGGTGAGGCAGGACTGCCTCGCAAGCTCCCATAGTGCCAGCGAGTGGGCCCCAGTGGCCACGAGTTGCAGGCCAGCCTGGGCTACATACCGACTTCAAAGCCAGCCTAACCTACGTAAAGGGGACCATCCCTCAAAACATTAAAACTGAATATTTGTTAAGGTTATAGTAGAAAACATGATGCTGCAACATGTAAGTTTTGTAAATATACAGTGTGGTTCATCACAAGAACCTCACCCACTTCCTTTCAACTTCGTCTCACAGGAGAAGAAAACCTGCTGGCAATCCTGCGCCGAAGATGGTGGAAGTACATGATCCTGGGCCTCATCGACCTGGAGGCCAACTACCTGGTGGTGAAGGCATACCAGTACACCACGCTGACCAGCATCCAGGTACGCCCGCCGCCCCCGAGCCCGCGCTCCTGGGCTCTGGGCGCCGCCACCACCAGTGCGAGAGGGTTGGTGTGAAACTGAGCTGAGCCGCATTTCTTTTTCATTAAATTTTCTTAATCAAGCTCAGGGGGCAGCTTCTTCCTCTTTGTTCTGAACATGCCACAGTAAGCACTGGAAATGCAGGAACACGACCGATGGCTTTGAGTGTGCCAACTACTCTTTTGTCAGCAGAATTATTAAGAAGTATAAAAATACATTTTATCACAACTTTTTAGAATGCTAATAGACTAATCAAGCTGCTTTATAATCTTTTCTTTTAGAGACAGGATCTTTTTTTTTGAGACAGGATCTCGCTTTTGTAGTTCATACTGGCCCTGAGCTCAATATGTAGCCCAGGCAAGCCTTGAACTTACAGCAATCCTCCTGCTTCTGCCTTCCGAGTCCTGGGATTACAGGGGTGAGTCACCACACCTGGCATTGTTGTATGTGGTTATTGAGGCTCAGACTCTGGACCTTGCGCTTACAAGGCAGGTGCCAAAACCACTGAGCTAAATCCCCACCCTCGTTTAGCTCCTTTTTCATGTGTAAAATTTAGACTCTGAAAAGATGGGGGAGAGAGTAAAACCCCGAAGTGTGTGCTGCCTGAAGGGAGCCATGTTCTTCCTCCCTCCCCCTCCTTCTCCTGCTCCTCCGTCTTTATTCTTCCCCCCTTCTTCCTCTTGCTCTCTTTCTCTCTCTCTACCTCTCCTTTTTCACTCTCTCCTTCTGTCTCTCCCTTTCTGTCACACATACACATGAACGCAACCACACAAATGTATGCTTAATCTGGTTTTTCAAAATTTCCAGAAATGTATATTCCTCATTATATTGTAAATGATAAGTTTGACTATATATATCTACATTTATCACCCTCATCTTCCTTTGTGTGGAAATACTATGAATCTCTTCAGCACTCCAAAGTTCTAGGAAAAGTAAACCAAACATGAATCACATATTAAATATTGCTTACATTCAGTAGTTCAACGAAATTTCTGCCATCCTGTTAATTTTCCTGGGAACAGCAGTAATAAAAGTAGTTAAACAAGTAAGCTGAGTACCTGAATAAATTTAGAGCTGATAGGTCAAATGTCCTTATCCTACTCGAACCTCCTACCATCTGATTTTCAAATGAACGTCAAAGATGAAGTTTCAGTCTGCTTTACCGCTATGACGGAATACTTGAGCTCAGGTCATTTACAATGACTGAAAATTCATCGGCTCGCAGCTCTGGAGGCGGAGGGCCCACGTGGAAGAGTGGGCATGCACAGAGCCTTCTTGGCAGAGATGGACAGGAAGGCCAGAGCGGGCACCCTGCACAGGGCACCGGTCTCTAAAACATCTTGACACAGCACAATGCACAATTTAGCATCGAGACACAAACACATCAAGCGTAAACACAGGCTAACACAGGCGTAAACATGGCTAACCTCTCACCTGAGAGGCCTCATTTACATTTGCTTTGTCTTTTTAAAAAAAGATCTTACTGAATTTCCAAGAAAACACACATACACAAGACAGCTGCAAACCTCAAAGGGAGAAGAGTCACACTGTCACCCCCTCTGTGGTGGCGGCTGTCTGTCCGTTCACACTCCTGTACAGTGAAGTCCTGCTGACAAAGCATGCCAGCCAAGTCAGTTACACGAGCACTTCACCTGGTGTGTATCAATCAGGTGGGTTTCATGAACTGGGTAAAACTACCATCAATTTACTCTTTAAGGCCTTTTGGATATTTTCAATGATAAAGATGAAAATTTTTTCAAGGAAAAATTACAGGAGCCAAGGTCCTAGGGAGTCATTGACTCAGTAAAGTCAATACCCAGAATTGCTGTTAGGAATGCGGCTTTTTCTCCCAGGTCTCTTTTCCTTTGTCTTATTTTTCTCAGTTAAAACAAAGTGTAAGATGTAATGCAGTGCCCTATAAACACTTTAAGTTTCAGACACACGGCACATGGACACACACACACACACACACACAGTGCATTTTCATTCCGAATAGGTTTGATTAAGCTTTCTGCAGGGTTGAGCATATTGTTTGTCCAATAACACCTCGCCAAGCTCTCTGTCAGAGTGCCTTCTGACAATGGGAGAAAGCCCACCGAGGCTACCTCTGAGGATAAGGATTTTATTGGCTCTGGTAACTGGGCCATCTGGAAAAGGATAGTCAGCCCGCAGAACTGCTGGTCACATGTCCTAGGGGTCCCCAGGGGCTGTTCCCATCTCTCTGACACTCCTGCTGACTCTGTCCTACTGCAGAGCCCTCTGCTCACATCATGATTGACAGCACAGTGGGGCGGCCTGCTTCTTCCTGTGACCAGTGATGGACAGAAAAGACATTGGCTCATCCCACTGAGCAAATCCAGAACTCTGTTCTGATTGGATCATGCCATTTGCTAGAGGAACGCTGTGCGTTCATTGGCTTAGACCTGGACTCTTTGAGCCAATAGAGTGAAATGTCGCTCCTTGGCTTTAACAGGTGTTCTTTATATGCTACCGCTGACATTTAGAGTGGAGCAGGACCCAGTCCTAGAGTCGGAAGGGGGTCAGTGTCACCAGTTACATCTCCGTCACACGTGGAGGGCAGAGTGAACAGACGGCCACCAGAGGACCAGCCATGAGCTGTGCACACCCACAAGGTGTCCACACCCACAGGCTGTGCACACCCCCGAGCTGTCCACACCCACAAGGTGTCCACACCCCCGAGCTGTCCACACCCACAAGCTGTCCACACCCACAAGGTGTCCACACCCACGAGCTGTGCACACCCACAAGCTTTGCACACCCGCAAGCTTTGCACACCCACAAGCTGTGCATACCCACAAGCTGTGCACACCCATGAGCTTCCACACCCACAAGGTGTCCACACCCCCGAGCTGTCCACACCCCCTTGGCCGGCCCTCACTCCAGACCCTGTTTTGAGAGCAGATTCTTCTCTCCACCTCCCTCCCTCCCCACCTCATGCTCTCGCAGGACTCTGGCTCTGGCTCTCTTCCCACCGCCTCTTACCTGAAACACATGTGCGGTGTCCCTCTGCTCGCCGCGCTGTGAGCTTGCTCCCTGTCAGGACACTGTCCTCCCCATCTCGGGCTCTCTGGTACTGGGTGAGAAACCCAGCACAGCCTGGATCGCAAACGTCTAAGGGATGTAGACGGACGAACAGGAGCAGCACAGTTGACATGGTCAGAGCTGGTCCCGGGCCGGGACGCGAACCGTGCGCAGGCCCGAGGGAGCGTGGGCAGTGACCCCAGGAAATATATTTAATTTTCTCTTTACGTTCCTTTTTCTCTCAGTCTGTTAAGCATTGAAAAATCACAGTCACCTTCTGGAAACAGTTTTCCCAGTTTGTGTGCCTTTATAATTAGAAGATAAAGTTAAGTAGCAAAAAAAGATAAGGTGTGGAGCCCAGTCCAGGTTAGACGCCGTTGCTCGACCATCCCTCCCATGTCCAGCTTGCTGCCCTCCTAGACTAGTGTGTGGACATCCTGTTGAATGCCACATTCTAGGAAATTGTTTATTTTAACTCTTTGGTATGACAGAAAGTTAAAGTTCCAGTGGACCATTTACTGATCTTTGTTGTGGTTACTGAACAAGGAATAAGGGAAGTAAAAGAGCAAGTGAGCCCTGACAGCTCTGGAACCATCTCTTCGCCCTCAATACTGTTAAACAATCATAAATGGTCTGGACAGCAGGTTTTTGCTCTGAGAGCTATATCCTTATTGCTGCTTAGTGATTTAATTGCTTTAACTTACTGCAAATTGGCAAAAGGGGTGATGAGTGCCCCTCTTTTCCAGGGTCCACGTGGAGCACATAGCGAGCACCTGAGTCAGACTGAGCAGAGGTGAGATCCCCTCACCACAAACCAGGAAATGCACTGCTCACTGCAGAGCATGCAGAAAAGGGCTGGCCGCTCACCCACACTCGGGGAGCATGTGGGCCGCGCAGGCAGAAGGCCCAGCGTGAGGCAGTAAGATGAGCACTGCAAAGGGACAGACCCCAAAGGGGCCAATTTTCTGAGCAGGCAGAAATGGTGGCTATTTTCCAAGTGAAGAGTGTCCATCCGGTGCATCTGGACGAAATGTGGGGAGCAAAGAATGCGGGGGAAATTTGCTTGTGGAGTTCGCGGCATGAGTAGCCAGGGAGGACCCCCTGTCTAAGCTAGCGTCCTGGACCCCTGGCGTTAGTGACAGTCACAAGTTGACCGTCAGTGCCAGGTGCCATTGAGGATGAGTGCTCTGAGGCTCCACACAGGGCTGTGGAATCTGTCGAAACCTCACCACACAGCGCAGGCTTGGGGTACGTTTTCCTGGAAATGAGCCTGGGGCTGAGACCTGAGAGGCAAGTGCCAGACACATCAGCAGTGTGTCCCTGTGACGTGCTGAGCAGTGTTCCTGGTGTGGGCACACAGGGTTTTAGAAGTGCTCACCGGCTGAAGAGCATTTGTGTGGTTTCCCCTTTCAGGCTGCAGAGCACTACTGGAGGCTGATGTGCAGTTTGTGAGTCAGTAGAAGTCGTCACTTCTGTAGGATAAATGCTCAGACTTCAACTTCTGGGTCACGTGTGGAGTGAATGTGGAGGCTCAGAAACTATCAAACTAATTTTCCAAGTGGCTGGAACTAATTTACATTCCTGCTAGGAGAGAATATACTTTTAGTTATTTCCCATCCTCATCAGTGTTTGATATTATACTGTTTTTATTTTAATCATTCTAAGAGGGATATACTTAGGTAATATTTCATTGCAGTTTTAATTTGCATTTCTCTAATGACCAATAAAGTTGAACTTTGGGTAGAAGAAATATTTTTTAACTTTGCCTTTATAATTAGAAGATAAAGTTAAGTAGCAAAAAAGATAACTCCAGTGTGAGAAAAAGATGAATGAGACACTGAAGTACAGAAATCTGGCTGTCTCTTTTACTCAAAAGCAAAAAGAAAGACAGTAGCAGCATCGTGTTGGGTTTATAAGAATTCTACCCTAAAGACAGTGTGGGTTTGTATCTGTGGGTGTACAGGATGAATGGTTGTGGCTGTGACATGGGGACGGATTAGTGGTAACTGTAGGAACATTGTTGCTGCTACGCTGTTTTCATAACTGTGCTGTATGAACCATTTCATATCAGCTTTACGCCTTCACGTCCAAAGATTATCCACCTTTCCCAGCTGTGTAGAACTCAAATGCAGATTAAACTAGCACTGCTGGGAAGGAGAGGAAGGAAGGTCTCTCAGTGTGGAAATTACACTGGACTCACTGAAGCAGCTCTGCTGCTCTTCCTGGCCGCTGGGCTGTGGCTCACAGCTGCTCTGCCCACCCCATGCACCACGGGAACAGGCCACAAAGGCGGAGCCTCGGCGGGGAGCCCCCTCCTTCCGCCCCACCCTTCTGACTCGGCACGGAAGTCAGGCAGCCGACCTGTGCCAGTCCTCAGGAGCCCAGCGCAGCGCTTGCGGGGTCCACGCCCTGCTTCCCAGATCTCGCAGGCGTTCTGGCTCCCCGCATTCCGGGATGGCTGGGAAGGACACTGCATTAAACACTGGGGAAGCCCAGACGGCACGCACTCCTCACATCTCCCTGCAGCCTCAGGGCGAAGTGACACAGACATTCCACTCTGTCGTTTAACACACACCCGTGCCAGCCGCTGGGTGCCCAGGTCCTGCCAAGTGACTGTGGCTGTGTGAAGAGACTGCAGTGCAGTGCGCCCGGGCGGTGTGCACGCGTGTGTGCAGCTCCCCCGCGCAACTTCTACCTGCGGGGGAAACTCTCTCCCTTGGCAGGAACGCTGCTTGGTGTGTTGACATAGACTTGCAAAAATAGAATCTCCTCTCTCTATAGATCTGACTTCCTGACCTTCGTTGCTAAAAACATCGAGAAAGGCAGCTAGGGGTTTTAAATCCGATCAGTGAGCCCCTTTGATAAAGCACCTAGCTTTCTCTCTGTGGCTCAGTAAATGGCCGTACGGAGCACGATTTAAGGAGAGAATTAAATTTTTAGAATCATTCCCGCTTTACTGGAAGGCAGCATGGAAACAGTTACAGTGCAGCATGAAGCAGGGACGGTGGAGCTGCACACGGCGCTCCAGGCTAGTGGAGGAGGGGGGACTGCTCGTGGGGGTCCAGAGGTGACTCCGAGTGGGAGGTCAGGGCCTGGTTCACTGGTGACGTGGATGTGGCACAGTGGTCTTGCTGTCCCCAGCCCCCGAGGTGGCAGGACAGGTCGGAGGTCAGCGGGAGTCCTCGTGGGAAGCCGCCTCTCTTTCTTTCTCGCTCCCACTCAGTATCACTTTTCTCACCTGTCACTGAGAATTAAAGTCCTCCTGGACTAACACTGGACACAGCTTGTAGCAACGGCCTCGATTCTCCTCCTGCCCTGAGGCTATGACCACGTGACACCAGGATGAATGAGTCCTGGGGCCTGCGACACCGCTCTGCTTGTCCTGCTGCTGCCGCTCACTGCCCAGCACCCTGGCTGGCCTGTGGGATGCGCCTCAGTCGAGCGCACACAGTGACTGCTGCTCGTCTTGAGGACGTCCCCACCCGACCTGCCCTCCACCCATCTGGGTTCATCGAAGGCATCTGCGCATACCCTCCCCGTGCTCACGCTTGGCCCAGAAGTCGAAAAGGAACCGTGAGCTCAGAGCAGCAGGCACAGCGGCCTGGGAGAGAGCACCTGGCGGCGACACTGGAAGGCCTGGGAGAAAGCACCGGGCAGCGACACCGGGTGGGAGTGCCCTGTCCCAGCTGACGCTGCCCTGATCGGTTAAGGCGAGACTCCTCGCCACTCAGAGGGGAGAAAGCACTCGATGAGCGAGGTTACTGCCAGGAGTGAATGAACCCTCCCAGCCACACCTCCGTGGAGTGGGACTGTCACGGTGGGAACTTTGTCTTCAGAGCACAGGAGCTAAGACTGCCCTGAAGCCCCGAATGCTGCAGGAAGTCAGGACCATTCTTTCCCACAGTATGAGTGTAGCAGCTTGACTGCAATGAACCCACTCCTGGAATACTCTTTTTAAATAAGTTTTGTGAATGATTTGTATTTATAACACATTAGGAAATACACCAAAGTATTTCTGGTATGTAGAAGAGCCACTGGTACTGCGGATAATGATTCATTCCTGTTTCCTTGGGCTCCTTCCCGCACTAGGTTAGTGGGAAGTGAATAGAGCACAGTCATCACAGAGCCGGGGGCCAAACGGCCTGTCTGGCCTGGCCTGGCGGGTTTGGTGAAATGGGTGACTGGGCAAGCGGAGGACAGTGGGCTCCTCCATCCCTGCACCTCCTTTCCACAGGACCAAGCGTGGATGTGCAACGCAGAGCAGCACTGGGAGGGAAGGTGTGAAGCGTTTCACAGAGACAACCAAGAAGTACAGATAGATTTAGAGAGCACTTCCAAAGTGTGTGTGTGTGTGTGTGTGTGTGTGTGTGTGTGTGTGTGTGTGTGTGTGTTTATGGGGGGTGGGGAGAAAGAGAGACAATGGAAAAGACAGATGGTCAAAAACAGAAATTTTAAGGACCAGGTAAATAAAATTGCTAAATACAAATTTTTCTTTGCTTTGAAAATTTATAAATTACAGGCCTTGATAAAAACAAACTTTAGTTAAATAAAAACTCTGACTGTTCTGGTAGCTACATGTGAAGACTTTACCAATTAAGGTATACTTGCTGGATGAACAG